>VMRN01000056.1:125089-163975 GCA_010277015.1 Poeciliopsis turrubarensis
TATTATTATTATTATTATTATTATTATTATTATTATTATTATTATTATTATTATTATATTCCTTGTTACGTTTTGCGTCATACAGTCTGAAGAACAAAACGATAAACAAAGAGAAAAAGAGAAGAAAATAAACACGACCTGAGGCGGTGCTTTTTAACTTGTTGCAGCTCTCTCTTTCGCCAGTAGAGGGCACTACACCCCCCGTCAGTTCGGTAAACGTTTCAGGGGGCGCAGAGGGTGTGGACCTATCTCATTTTACCCAGAGATAACCACAGGCTGTATTGCTAATAACTTCTTTTCTGACTGCATCACGACCCAATAAGCTGCAATTGTCAGGTATGTCTATCCTATAATATCAGTTTAAAAGTACTTCAGCAGTAAAAAAAAAAGTGACTTTTGAGACATCAGTCAATTCAGCGGCACGTTCGAGAGAAACAGCCCATGGCGTCGGAATAGTTGGTTAGCTTGCCAGCAAAAACCTGCTTTCTTCTCATTTTCTCAAGCTTTCTTATTATATATCATAGCCGTGGCACTGTTTCTGTTCAATATGGAGCAATGGAGTAGCTCTGTCGTGTTTTACAGAGATTAACCGACTAGCGTTTAGCTTTTCCCCATGGTTGTTAGCTTGATAGCAGAGCGGCTAGTGCAGCTACTTTCAGTTGAGAACGGTGACAGCATATTGCTTGAGCGTTATTGACAGATTTACTCACTAATTCACACACAAATTCAATGCCAAGTGATAGTCTTGAAATGCTTTTTAAACGATATAGAGCAGCATTACCTGTCAGGAGGGTTTGTATTAACACAGCAGCTAAGCATAGCGTGATACCTGTTACACTGTTACTCCGTGATTAAAACGATTGAACACTTCCATCCCTATTAGTGGTCACTTCCTACTTGATTATAACCCTGCCCAAACTTTCTATTTGTATTACTACTTCTACATATATATATTTTTTAACTATAATCACAAGAATAATTTAGAAGTTAAAACAGAAAAAGTTCCTTCACCATGGTTTTCTTATTGTACCCTTAATGTTTTGAAAAGCATTCATTTTTACAACTTTCGCTGAAAACAACACGAGAAATCAGCATTCACGTGTAAACCTTAATGTCCAATACTTGCTGCCATAGTTCCAACCAGCTCTACATGCAGATGTGCATCTATAAAGTTAAATGGACTTTTATTGACTTGTTTTTGTGTGTTTTTATTCATACATGGGTGTCCACCTTAAGAGGAACAACTTTAGAGTTATTCTGCTAAAAGCAACAGCAAGTTGTTTTTTTTTCTTAGTCCTATACTAAATAGAATTTAGCACCTGTCAGCTATTTTCTGGTGGTTTTCTTTGGATAAAAAAAAAATAGCTGATTCCAGTTCTGACCAATTTAGGTTTGTTTCTAGAGAAGCAAATAAAAGTGCTGCATCTTCTTTGGAACCGTCTGCCATAACCGGCCCTGTGTTGCACTAGGAAAATAGGGTGGTGAGATTGCAGTAATCTTGGTAAATATCGAGATGATTATTTCAGTTTGAACAGACTCACTCTTTTTTCACTTTGCTGTTTTCTGTTTGTCAACCCGTCCTGTGAGCTTTTTCATCTGGGATGCTTTTATCTGAAATGGCGGTGTGGTTAAATGCAAACGGTGAGAGAGCAGCTGATCCAAATAGCTGCACAGAGAACAAATGCAATGCACTTGGAAAATCATAGTGTTCCTAATATTGACCTTCAAGGATTAATTTTCAGGTTTTCTACTTTTCAAGCTAAAGATCAGCTGATTATTTGATTTATCTGTCAAGATTTTTTTTTTTTAGTCAGTTACTTTAACTTATCTCTGCTTCATTTAAGGATCTTTAAATCTTCACAAGTCTACCCCGTCTAATCAAATCTGCAACCTGTATAGTCATTTTCACCCTGATGCCGCCACATTTTCACAAACATTTCTAAAATTAATGTGAGAGTGGAAAACACTTAGTATTTTTACTATTTATTCCTACTCGAGATCTAAAATGTCAGTTGGGCCTAAAATAGATTGGTTATTTGACAAACTACAGCTTATAGCTTCTTGTACCTATTTTCTGTTTGTGAAAAAACAAACAAAACAGGTGATTTCTGTATGCTTACATACAGATGGACACCTAAACTACAAAAGACTGAAGCCAAATTGACTTATTTCACACGAAACAAAGACTTGCGTTTTCAAAAAATAAAATGCTTCACATATGTGATATTTTGTTTTATAAAGATATCAATTTAAAGTATAATGATAATCTCCGGTGTGAGTAGTTGGTGTTTAAGTTTTAGTGGCGCACCACTCACTGAAACTACGACGCATACCCATTTTTATTGGTGTATTTTAGATATTAACTCATTCACATATGGATAATGACATAGGAGTCAGCTATGTCGGCGACATAGCTGACTCCTGTATTGTAACATGAATGGATAGTTTAACATTGCTCTGTATCAAAAAGCTGGTTAATATTACCCTGCATTCATATTTTCTTTCTATTACAATTTTGAATTAAGTGCATCAAAATGAAACACTGCACACAGAATTCACCAAATCTTTTTTTACCATTCTTGTCTCTCTTTTTCTAGAGTTTCCTCAGTGCTGCCCACCATTTCTGAAAGAGGCCCAGATGAGGGACTAACGCTTGCCGGCACTCGCCTGAACTCCTCAGGTCGTCCAGCTTTATAATCTCAGTTTTTCTACCTGAAAGGAAGCAGAAACAGCAGAAGAAGAAGAGTCCACCAAGCAGAATGGATGATATATTCACACAGTGCCGGGAAGGCAACGCAGTAGCAGTTCGTTTATGGCTGGACAACACAGAGAACGACCTCAACCAGGGGTGAGTTAGCATAAAATGAAATATATTATCCTCACTTAAGATTCTTGACTTTTTCTACGATTTATTAAACATGCAGACTTTTTCTAACAGTTGAGTCATGTCACAACTGGTGTATGTAATCTCGATCAGAATCTGAAAGAAGCATTCAGAGTTTTCCACATTCTTGTAGTGGATCTGTGATGCTGGCTCACAGCCCGCCTTCCCAGTCCCAACGGAGACTCTGGCCTTAAACTCAACTCATTTCCCTACTGCGCCGTGTTTATGCCCAAACGCACCAGAATAGCTCACAAGCTTGGTTTTAGACAGGAAGCAAGCCGTTTTACAGGAACCATCTATATAGAGAGAGTTGAACTGAATTCACATCGATGGGTTCAGCAGAATACAGGAAACAATTGTTGGTCATGATGATCATTCGTATCTTTCAAATCATCAATTATTCTGATGATTAATTGGTTAATCATAGAAAAGTCTTTATTTAACCATTTAAGCCTTCTTTATATATAAAATCTTAAAAATCCATGAAATGTTGCAGATAAACAAAATTATTATCTTTTCTAAATAAAAAAAAAGACATTCTATTACTTGAAATGTAATAACAGCGTTTCTGTTTCTAGTGAAGGCTTCATAATTTGAAGCAAATGAAACGCATCTAAAAAAAATACTTAAAAAAAAATACTTTTAACATCATCATGTGAAAGACTGACTATTTTCTGCTCGACTTGAAATCAATAAACTTGTCGGATGAAGCATTAAATAATTGGATGGTAAAATATCCATATAAGGAGTTTTTAAAATCTTTATTTTTTATTTTATTTTTTTACAGAATTTGACCCAGGTGAAGAGTTAAAACTATGTCACTTGAAGAGTTCTGGGTTGAATTTGTACTGTTGTGACCTCCCCTTATGATTTTTTGAAAAAATATATGTTTTCTCTTCTTACTCATTATTTACCTTTCTGTCTCTTTTGAAGCAGTCTGAGTGAAGTGAGCCTGCATCAACTTGCAGGCTCTATTTGTGACCGGCCCATTAGCTAATTACATGTCGAGTTCCCTTTTCCGTCCGCTATCCCTCCTCCATTTGAGGAAACAAATTTCTTCTTATGCTTTTTCAAAAGATTAACTTCATTTTGACATTCTTGTTTCTGTTTTTAGTAAAAGCTGACTGTAAGCAGCTTCACTGGGACTGCAGCTGTAACACCGTGCTTCTTCCTTGATGACTGTGTGTTTTAATCTGATACAGATCCCAGACAAAGAGTCGTCGTGGAATGCTGAATCTCCTTACGAGGAGTAAAATACGGGCCTCGAGGAAGCCGTTTACCCCCTCCTCGCAGTGGGGGGTGGAGGGGATTGTTGTGGGCAGGCCTGGGAGAAAATGACCATTTTTTTGTTGTTTGTGTATGAAGACAAATCCTGAACATTTTTAAAAGTTTTGGCTTTTCTCTTCCCAGAAAACTGGACACTGTCTATCTTTGAAATCGCATGAAAATCACTTTGAATACTTTGGTAGAGAGTTGCAGCATCTTGTAAACCTCTGTACATTTTGGTAGCAGTAGCAAGCCACATGAACAGCTGTATTGACAGAGTAAATCTGTCTGGTTTTAGTCAGAAGAGCAAAACATTGAGACAAAATAATGTAAGAAGATTGTAGGTGTTTGTGTTCCCTTTTCTTTGGATGACAGAAATAGAGCAGAAGAGTAGGACGGAAAAGGGAAGACATGGGGGGAAAGAAATGTTAAAAACATTTTTTTGACCAGCAGTATCTGGGTTTAATCTGTCAAACAGAAGAGCAGCAAATGGAAACTGTAGACTGTTTTTCTATCAGGAAAATTTTATAGTATAATATAATAATAGAATGCTTCTCCTTGATTGACCCTATCCACGTTTGTTGTACATTCACATCTTAAGATAAGAAAAAAGGCTTTTTTTTTTTTTTGCCAAATTCATTAAACATATTCTTAGCAGGATCGAAACTTCGTAAGGAGCTGCAACTACCGATTATTTTGGTGGATTATTCTATCAATTATGGTGTCAATTAATCAGATTTAAAAAAATGCTGTATTCTGCAGATTTTTCATCGAACCATTTCCACCTTTAATGCAATATACACACTTTATTGCCTAAAATGAATTCTTTTAGTGAATTCGAAGCAGGTTAAGCTAACGCGACTTGAGGAGGTTTTGGTAAAACATATTTATCAACAACGGCGTTTTTTATCTTAATTGCAAAGTGTGTGTGTCTCTATAATGCTCATTCATTAATTAGTGGTTTTTCAGCCAATGACCTTTTGAATTTAAAAAGTTAAAAGAATATCAATCTCTGACTTAGTTAACAATTATTTGAATAATTGCAATTAATATGACTAAATGCTTCAGGCAGGTCTTGAGCAGTATGTTCAATATGTGAGTTTTTTGTTGTTTTTTTTTGCTCATATGTTGTAAACATACAAATATGATTAAGTCATAGGGAAACAATTTACAAGAAAAAGATTAGAAAAGCAGATCATATCAAAATACTTGTTAGTGATTGTGGCTTTTGACATATTGAAATGTTTTGTTTTTTTTGTCCTTAGCTGAGGCCTGTCATGCGATCTGGCAGCAGTGACGGTGCAGAGACGGATAGGGTGCAGACAGAGGCTTTTCCTCTGGCTCTTCAGTCTGCCAGGCTGAGCTGTGCTAGCAGGTGGAAATGCCTGAAATAAATGGCTGCGGTCAGGACGGGGCGGGGGCAAAGGCGGGGGAGACCCTGGCCCTCCACTGCCTCTGGATATAGCAGATAAAGTCAGCTTTATGGATAAATCCGTTCTATATGGGAAACCCGGGGGCTGAGCTGGACTTAGAAGGGACCTTAAAAGTCACAACTTTCTAAGCTGTCGTTTATATTTGCTTTGGCTGGGTGAGATTTTAGAAGCTTTGTGAAAGTCAGTCTGGTCTTCGCAGTTTGAAACAAGAAGTTCAGGAACAATCAGGATTAAAATCTTAGAAACCAAACAAATAACAACAGTTTTTCATTTTACCCCAAGTAGAAATCTACTTATATTACCAAATAGCTGAATTACTGCCAGTGTTAGTATGGGTAGATGCTTGTATTTGAAATGTTGCCTTATAGCAGCCTGTAGCTAATTAACTAAATCAATGGTTTTCAGCTTGACAGATTTAAAACGCCGTTGCCCTCATATTATTGTTGAATGGTCTTCATTTAGTTTGTTTGAGATGACTGACTTCTGTTTTTTTTTTTTTATTGAATGGAATTATTTCCAGAGCCATTTTATCTCTTTTCTTTAAGCAAACGAAAAAGTGTAGCAGTGTTCTTTCAGCCAGCTGAATCACTGCTGCTCCATGGTTTTGTAGCCACAAAACCACCTCAGTTTAAATTGCTACCGCCAAGTCGTGTAAGGTTTGTTACTAGCCTCAATTAATCACATTTTAATCAAATAATATATCAACAGAAAAAGTAACATTTTCAATTTAAAAACCCCTTTATACTGCTGAATTATTGAGTAGACAGACATGTGAGCTCAGCATAGACACTTTTAACGCAATGAAATCGGTGTGATTAATTGATTGAAACAAACGCTTTAAAGTCCTGGCCCTGACACCATTACATTGTGTAGCGTGTTTTGTACAAACTGCTTTATAAAAACACAACCATTAACTTCACCATTCTACCTCCTGACCCCTGGTAAAGCGAGTCGTGGGGCAGAAACCTAATAAAACCTTGGACCTCAGACTCTGGGGAGTATTTTTCACAAGCAAAATCTAATGAGTCTTCGGGACTTGGCCTTTTGGTCTGAGAGGAAATTGCCCTCTGAGTGGACCTGGTGTAATTCCAGCGTGGCGCACAGATAGCGGTCTGTTGGGGGACTGAGGGTCTCTGTGGGTCTCTTGAGACTCGGCTCTGCAGGATGTTTGAATTCAATTCGAACTGATGCTTGGGGTGGGGGCGAAAGATTCACATTCCTTCAGCTCTCACATCCTTTTATTATGCTGACTGCCTACCGAAGGCTTTAATGTATGTGCATACATTTATGAACAGGAGCACTGTGCTGTTATTGGTTCCCAAGCTGCAGCAGGAAAGTATGCCGAGAGTCAAATTCTTGATCTGTGCTCTTTTAGTTTCCTGTAAAAAGTGATTGGACATGGGAGAGAGAATAAATGAGCGTAGGGAGGACACTTCATAAGAAAGGAGGACGTGACAGAGAGAGCAGAGGAAGTGAGAAATTACAAACTTCCACTTGGCAGCTGGAGCTGCTTTTAGCATCACTGATGCAGGAAGTCTCATCAAGCCTTAAAATGTCTCATTTAAGATAACATATAACTTTGTAAACATTTAAAGTTAGCTTTTTGTGATTGACACTCAGTCACCCTGTCTCCTAATCTCTGTCTTTATCTGTTTGTCACTGGGGCGACTGTATCATATCAAGGCCACCGTCCTTGATGTTTTGCAGCCTGTGACTGCGACAAGCAGGAATGACGAGTTCCACATTTCTTATCCATGTTTTCTTCTGTCCTATATTAGCTGGGATACTTTTCTAGGGATAAAGAAAAAAATTACAAAAATAACATAAGTCGGGGAGGTTCTAAGTTGTATTATAAACCAAGTTCTCGAGCTTAGTCAGGGTGTCTGCACATCCTTTAAGTCTTAAATTTATGAAAATAAATATGTACATTGTCTATAAAGACGTCATTCGCAGCTCTGTGGATTGAAGCGGTCGAGGCTAACAAGCTGCTCATATACCCTTGCTAGCTAGCTAGCTTTTTTGCATATATCATAGGTAAGCGCAGATTTATCACCCGTTCATCTTCACTATTGGCTCACTTGCCAACCCGTACGATGCTACGTTCATTTTGCTTAGAGGTTTTGTGGATTTTAAACGTGGTGGTAAAGACCTATTGAATAATTTAATGTGTATACAGCTGAGAAGGTTTTGAGAAGGAACCAAATGAGAATAGAAATCAAAAATGGAGACATGATGACAAAAAGGGAAAAAATGAAAATGAACTCTCAACATCTTCGGCTAAAGTAAGAATGTAACAAGATTTTGGGTTGGTCTCACAAGGACTACCACATATTCCTCAATAGTTTTTCATACTTACTATAAGAACAATATGCAGTTACTACATTTCTGTCATGATACAGGTCTGAGATTTAATTCATAATGGTCTTAAAAGCTTTTTAAATCTGAGTTGGTGAAACCTGTAGAAACTCTGCTACTATACCTTGTAAAGGTCCAAAACTCCTCAAGTTTTGAGTGTTTTTTCATGTCAGCAACATATTTTAGTTCATAGTTGTGAAAAGAAAAGGATACACATTTTTCATGCAAAATATAAAAAATGTTCTCTGCATTGGTATTCTTTAAGTATTATTTTTGTTCCTATTTTTGATGCAAATAAAGCTGTGTTTTTAGGTCTTTTCCAGCTTCACACATCTGAAATATTTGCACATTCAAGATTGGGCTCCTTTCTTGAGTCTTGCATTGACCCAGTTTACACTCGGCTCAATAATGGTTCCCTTTTTCCCCAGGCTTCCATTCGGACCAGATTAGTAGAGTTCATGACTAACAGCTATCCTCTCTGGAGTTACTTCAGCCGTTTATCCGTTTGTCCGTTGCAGAGACGACCATGGTTTCAGTCCCCTCCACTGGGCATGCAGGGAAGGACGCTCAAACGTGGTGGACATGCTCATCATGAGAGGAGCACGCATCAACGTCATGAACCGTGGAGACGACACACCACTGCACCTGGCCGCCAGTCATGGACATCGGGACATTGTGGGGAAGGTGGGGATTCATGTAAACACAAAGAGATACTTTTATGATTACATATCTGGTCAAACGTTTCTGAAAATGGTCATATTCTCTTTAGCACAGAGATATAAAAGGCTTAGTGAACACAGTTAGTCATACCCTGAAGTCTGGCTGAATTTGATGAAAGAACTAGACGCTTGAACAAGCATTATGACTAACAAGAGTTTCTCAAAAACAAACCTGAGATGAAGCACTGTCTGAGCAAGTCCTGTTGGTTCAATCCAGGATATTGTGAAATCCTAAATGATGTAATTTAAACAGTCATAAATTCAGTGGCTCTTGTCTATTCTTGTGCTGCATCCATTAACAGCTGAAACCACAACAGTGTTGTTAAAGAACTTATCGCCATACTGTGCAGCTAGAACAAGCATGTTTTAGTATAAGGCCGTAGTTTTCATCTGGTTCTAGAGGACACTGGTAAGCTAAGGCAGCACAGCCAGCACACAGTTGGTAAAATAATTAAAAGTATAATGCGCTTTAGTGGAAAAATCTTCACATTTAGTTTAAGAACTTTTATTAAAACTTCTCTATGGCCTGACAATATAATATGAGACAGATAATCTGTGAAAAATCATTCCTATGTAAGTGCTGTTTACCCTACCCTCTCATTCTTTGCTAGGCTACAAACCTTAGTCTGCCATGAATGCTAAAGCTAGTTAGCCACCAACTATTTAATGAGTTTTCCGTAATGTTAAGTTGTTGCTCTGCCATTAGCACAGCTTAAGGACGTACACATGTGTGATTGACAGCTGTAAGACCCTCCCCCTGCCTCTGGTTGGTTGTTTCTGATCCGGGGCAGTGTGTTTCTGCAGATGGCAGTAGAACAGAGGAACATGACTTCTTTTTTTTTTTTTTTTTTTTTTTCAGATCATCTGTCATAAGCTATCACTAAATGTTACAGTTTGAACAAATTAGAAACAAATAATATTTTTATAAAAGTTACATACTCCATATTTAGGAACCAGATATTTATAACATGAGAGTGCAGGTCTTGCATTTGCGCCCCAAACTGACTGCTATATGACTGGCTAACAGTTAAATCTTTAGTACAGAAAAAACTATCAAATTTATTTGAGTTGTTTTATCTCAATCTTCTAAGATGCATATTAAAAACTACTTTACTGTTTTTAGAGCGTAATATGGATGATGTTGTATAACATCATTCATTTCTTGCATCTGCCAAGTTCCTGCACCACAGAGAGGGATTAAAATCCCCACTTCATAAATATCTTTGTTGGTTTATGATACAAGTGGCATCATTGAAGGCGTCTCCTTTTAGAATAGCTGCTAAGCATCCCAAGAGTTTAATATTAGATCTGTTTCAATACCGTTGGTATGTGTCCACAGGCAAAAAAAGAAAAACCTTCCCTGTCTTCTTTTTCTTTTTTTTTCCTTGGCACCCTACAGGTTCATGTTTGTATAAAGCCCAAACATGATTTGAGTCGCCTGCCTTCAGATATAATCTGTCGTTTCTTCTTCTTTTAGCTGATCCAATGCAAAGCGGACACCAATGCAGTCAACGAGCACGGCAACACACCGCTGCATTACGCCTGCTTCTGGGGACATAACCAAGTGGCTGATGTAGGTGCTCCCCCTAGTGGTGATGAATCAAAAATGGCATTAAAATGTTGCTCACCATAATGTATTTGTTTTCTTTTGTTTCTTTGTTTGTTTTTTTGTTCAGGATCTTGTGAATAGCAGCGCTCTGGTGAGCATCTGTAACAAATATGGAGAAACGCCTATGGATAAAGCGAAACCTGAGCTGCGGGAACTCCTCAGAGGTGACGATACTTGTCGGATTGTCACAAGTTTTAAAAAGATAGATTTCTTGGTTTAAGATGACATTGCTGGTTCTGCTCCTTCCAGAAAAGGCAGAGAAAATGGGGCAGAGCCTAGCTAAAATACCCTTCAAGGACTCGTTCTGGAAAGGCACCACCCGAACCCGACCGCGTGAGTCCCAGGAACACACAACCCAATTATTAGCTCACCACCTTTAAATTGGCAAAAGTGCTGAATGAAGGAAGACTTGTTCCACTTCAGCCTCCATCTTCCTTTTTTTTAGTTCCCTGTGGCTTTTTTTTTTCCTTCCTACATTTTAACTTTACTGATTTATTTTTTATTTTTTTGTCTGTGCTTTCACTTCTATAAACATTTTTTTTCTCATCTTGTGTTTGTAGGCAACGGTACTTTAAACAAGCTGGCGGGGATCGACCACAGGCAGCTTTCCTTCACCGAAAAAAGGAATGAAAACCATTCTGGAGAGGTGTTTCACATCATAGTGTATTTTACTCCCGCTTTATTTACGTCTCGCTCTGCCGATGACAACATTTAAACCCACGTTTCTCTCTGTTTGTTTCTCGTGCCTAGCTATGGCAGGGGCGTTGGCAAGGTAACGAAATTGCTGTTAAGGTGCTAAAAATTCGCGACTGGACTCCGAGGAAGAGCAGAGACTTTAACGAGGAGTATCCCAAACTCAGGTTTCTATCGCGTTAAAAACATTTCGACTTCTGTCATTTCTTCTCTGTGCTCACTCATGTGTCCGTTTTCATTTTCGAAGCAATATTGATGTGAAAATGTTTGTCCGTTCACCCCGTGTCTGTCTCCCCTCAACCCCACCCACACTGGCTTCACCCAGGATTTTTTCCCACCCAAACGTCCTGCCGATGTTGGGAGCATGTCCGTCTCCTCCCGCCCCTCACCCCATCATCATTACACACTGGATGCCTTGTGGCTCCCTCTACAAAGTGCTCCATGAAGGCACCAGTGAGTATTTCCACTCTGATCAGGCTCCATACGTGCCTTCACTCTGCAGTGGCTTTCATTTCCATTATGAGCTTTATTTACAACCACCCACTTGAACGCACGTTGAAGGGACAGAGCGGTATAAAGTTATGCGTCTTTCAGACGTAAACGGAAAAAGATGCATATTAGAGTCAGGTTTTATCAACAAGGCAGTTCAAAGTGCTTTACACCATAAAAACACAACACTGTCAGCTTTTATGAAACTTTACGTTTTGTCAAATGCCATCATCGAGATCGTCAAGCAAATATGTTGATCAATATTCCAGTTATTATGACTAAAAAGGCAACTTTAAACAGGTGTGATTTTAGTGGTGGTTTAGAAGAACTTAGCGTTTTAACTGTTTTGCAGTTTTCTGGAACTTGGTTCCAGATTAATGGTTAATAGAAGCTGAATGGTGCTTCTCCATGTTTGGTTCTGGTTCTGGGGACTCAGACCAGAACCCTGCAGACCTGTCAGGTCTGGAGGGTTGATACAACAACAGCAGATCTGTAACGTGTTTTGGAGCCATTCAGTGATTTTTAAACTAACAAAGTTTAGTGGGGTGATGTGCTCTGTCTTCCTAGTTTTATTGAGAACATGAGTAGCAGCATTGTGGATTGATTGAAGTTTTTCCTTTTTTTTTTTTTTTTTTCTTAAGGCAGAGCTGTGAAGAAACGATTGCATTCATTTTATTTATTTATTTCAAGCAGGTTTTAAAAGACAAGAGAACAAGCAATCAGTGGGGCAGAGAAACGGAGAAAAGCATGTGCATACATAACCAAGAACAAAATATTTGTTCACCACTACTTTTCTGTTTGAAAAGTAGTTTTCTGTTAATCAATGCAACTAAAGATAAACACAGATTTTTCTCTTGATGTGGCTGGAACTTTAGTCCTTTAATCCTGGAAATGTTCTCTATCTGATAGAAGGCCGACTTTGTTACTGCCTTTGGGTAGCTGAAGGTTCAGGTCTGGGTCCATCACTCCACCCACATTCTGGCCCTGATCACTAGTTTCTAGCTGTAATAAGCTGTAATTATCCTTCACCATTATGAGGTATTTGGTCTGTCATTTAAAATCCCTTGCAACCTGAAAAAAAAGGGAAATGTTTCAGGCAGTAGGGATACTTTTGCAAAGCACTGCAAGTCATATGCAGGAGTTTTGCATCCATTTTGGTTTTCATTATGTTGTCGTCCCTTTTGTTTTCAACCCGCCCTTTTCCTGTCATTCTGCTACTTGACTGAAGTAGTCCAAAGCTTTAATTTCTCGTTCCTCCTCCTGCTGTCAGACTTCGTGGTGGACCAGACGCAGGCAGTCAAGTTTGCTCTTGACATTGCATCCGGAATGGCCTTCTTACACACGCTGGAGCCCATGATCCCTCGTCATCATCTCAACAGCAAAAGTATCATGGTGAGTAACGCGGAAATGATTCACCTGCATGATTATTAAAGTAATCAAATATAATTTAGCAATGAGTTCATCTTTAACTGGCTTAATTACTGGAATGAGTGTGTTATTAAGTCAGCAAATTGCATATTTTAGAGTCTATACTCTGAAACTTTACAAAAAAAATAAACATTTCACATTTAAGATGAAAATCCTTCTTTGTTCGTCACTATGTTCACCCAGAACTCCTATAGTAGCAGTTTTAGCTTTACGTGCTTCAAATTCTGTAAATAAATGCTTCTATGCTTCTATAAATGCTTCGAAATGTTCTATTAAAGCAATCGGTTAATGAATCTCTTGACCGATTCATTTCTATAATTGGTTAATAGAAATGAAGACTCAAAAGACTACCCATGCACCATATTGATGTCTGAACTATCTTTGCTGCATCCTTTGCTATAAATGATCAAGCTAAATCAAATATTTATTTAATGTTATTTTAAAAATTTAATCATTTGTTAATTTGCATTTTCATATGAATGTCTAAAATTGCATAAATCTGCAGAATGTGTCGATTTTATTCTTTATCTCCCTATTGGATTAATCGGTAGAATTTTCCAGAGAATAATCTGTGACTAAAATAATCATAAGCATCAGCCCTAATGGTAATAATGCTGTTTTTCTATCAAAGGCTTTGCCTCTTGTATGTTGCAGCATCCGATCACAGAGTTATTCAGTTCATTTTCTTCCTTTTTCTTGCAGATAGACGAAGACTTGACAGCGAGGATCAGCATGGCCGATGTCAAGTTCTCCTTCCAGTGTCCCGGCAGGATGTACTCGCCTGCATGGGTCGCCCCTGAGGGTAGGCATCACTTCTAATGAGACCGATCCAAACCGACAGCCGAAGCCACACCAGATCAGGGGGAAACAGTGGACGCAGGAAACTACACTCTGACTCAGAGCCTAATGCAATCTGGAGCTGATTTCCCTGTTCAGATACAGAGAAATATGAGCAACTTGCAAACATAAAGCTATTAGAGAATAGTGACAACAAGCAGGGCATGTTTACAGCAGACATGAAAACTCTTGACTGCAGCCTGTGAAAATGCATCATGTCATACAACTACGGTGGCCCTGAAGTGCAAATCTTTAAACATAACTACACATTGAAAAATACAACACTAACTAAGCACAAGTACAAATTAAGAAAACATGACAATAATATTTTGATTTACAAAAATCTCACACACCTTCTTGACTTTTATGTATCTCCTAATAGATTCACTTTAATATCCATTATTAGCAAATAAAATATTATGAGTTAACGTTTACTGTTTTTGTATGTTTGTTTGTTTTTGTTTTCTTTGTGGTTGCCAGCCCTGCAGAAGAAGCCCGAAGAAATTAACCGTCGTTCTGCCGACATGTGGAGCTTCGCCATCTTGCTGTGGGAGCTGGTGACCAGAGAAGTTCCATTCGCTGATTTGTCCAACATGGAGATCGGCATGAAGGTCTGCACCAGTCAGAACTCAGCGATTTTCTTTTTTATTATTGACTAATGCAACATAAACACCTTTTATGTTTTGTGAAACCTCAGATCGCCTTGGAAGGTTTGAGGCCCACCATCCCTCCTGGCATCTCTCCACACATATGTAAACTCATGAAGATCTGCATGAACGAAGACCCAGCTAAAAGGCCCAAATTTGACATGATTGTGCCAATTTTGGAAAAAATGCAGGACAAGTGAAAAAGAAAAAAAAAAAAACAAACCCTGCTTGCCGCTCTCCTTCATCAAACAGTTTCAGTCCCTGGATAACCTTAAAACCGGATGAGACTCTGAGTCTAGAAACGGTGTTTTGGTGCTTACCAGTATTGCCTTAAACTCTTACTGCTACACTCCTCTCCACTGTAGCCTCGGCTTTCTGAGATGACTGGAGCAGCAATCCCTTCTTTTGTATTTTTGTTTTTGTCCAGTGTAATGATTATGTTACTGTGTTTGCCTCGTATGTCTTTGCATCTTCTAAACTGTAATCATGCGGATCGAGTCCAATCTTTTCCTCATCACTAAATAACCTGTGGAGCTCAGCATGGTGATCCGTCAGAAAGGCTTTCTTTTATCACCCATGTAAATGCTTCTGATTAAAGAAATAACGGATTTACCCAAAACATATCTTGTGGGGGGAGAAGTTGAATGTCGGTTGTTTTTGCAGTATCAAGAAACTATATGCAAAGAACAAGCATGCCAAACGTCAGAGGTTAGTATTGAGACATTTCAGCTGGCTGAACCTGAAAGGTTGTGTTTCAATGAAGGCGGCGTGGTGCGTTCATGAACACAAATCACCTCTGTCGGCCGTTGCTTCTCGACGACAAACGGTTTACAGCTCAGCAGACGAACCTCTTTGCCAACACTGGGAAAGACGTTTAATAATGAATCCCGGGATCAGCTTTTAACTTGATTGTTTGCGTTGGGTTTAAATGTTATTATATTCACGTAATGTCAGTACCTACCCCTCAATTTTATCTGATTTTATCTGAACAAACAGTTAAGCAAAAAGCAGTCAGTCAATGACAACATGCCAACAGCTTATTGCAAGTTTTTTTTGGTTTTGTTTTTTTTAATACAGAAATATTTTACTCTCCTAAAATGCCAACGTTTGCCGTGTTTGTGACGCTGTTTGTTGGAGTCAAAAACGCCAGCATTTTTCTGACTGACTTTAGAAAGTACTGCTACCGCAGGCACGTTAAAGGGCAGAGTCGATTTCTTTCAAAGTTGAATTACTGAGTCTTGTTGGTGTTTGTTTGTTTCTCTGGAGTTAGTTTTTCCTAAAGTCATGGCTTGTTGCCTCTACCTGCTCGCTTCCTGCGCTGAATCACCTGGTTTAAGCCAAAATCAAGAACGAGAAAGACAAATGTATGTATTTATATATAAGAATATTAAAAAGGAGCTGTATCAACAAATGGAATGTGTCATCTATGATTGAGGTTACCCTGACAGCACAAAAACATCATGCAGATCATGTGTGCTAGAAATGTATGATCATCTCACAGTGGACATTTTCAGTCGCTCCATAATTAGAATCAATATTTACCTAAAATGAAGTAAACTAATAAACTACACAGCCAGGTAGAGGTTTATTTAATTTTCTGTTTTTACTGCAGTAGACTTCACTTTGATGGCTACAGGATTCCAACACATTTTTTTCATATTCACTTTCATTGCTTACATTTTCTCGGCCTTTTTGCCCATTTTATAACTGGGAATTTAAAATTAAAAACTTAAGTGTGACTTTTGTCTACTGATGTTTGGACAGCAGTCAAACAAGACACTCGGATGGAAACAGATTTTTGATAGAGGCAGGGAAAAATTCGAAGAACAAGGAAAAAAAAACAAAACTTGAGTTTTTACAATTTATTTTATAACCTTCACCCATTGCGACAAAATGTATATTTCTCCCTTCTGTGCTGCATGTGTCCAATGTTCATGTTTTCCCGGAAAACTAAGCATGGCAGCTTTTTCGCATTGAGAACAGATTCAGCGGATGCCATGTCCAAAAGCAGCGAGCTTTTCCCCGTCGTCCCCTCCTCCTCTCTGGGAGCCGAGGGGCGGCAGTGGGCTCGGGCCGTGACGATTATCCGTGACGCAGGTTCGTCCTCCATCACTAGCAGAGCCCACAGGCTGAAAACACCCAGAATCCGAGCGAGCCATCACGACCGATGGAAATATGTAGTTAACTCGCCCGGTTTGCCACATTGCGATAGCAGGAGGGTTTGGTGGAGTCGGTAAGTTGACATTCTTAAAGCCGGGTTTGATAAGTGAGTCCAGCCGCAGCCATTTAATAGCGTATTTCTGCAAACGTTAGCCAGCTAGCTAAATGGGAAGCTAGCATTAGCCTAGCAAAGAAAAGTGCGATGATGGCGGATGATGCCCGTTACTTCCAGCTGAGTTGCTTGCATCGGGATCGCATGAATATATTCTAAATATAGCATTCAGGGCATAAATATTGAATGTAAAATGATGTTCGTGGGTTATCATTGACCATTTTGGTCGTATTATCTTCCATAAGGGGTCGTGTTGGCAAATGGAAGGTGAAACTGCTGAAGTACGTTTGTGATTTGACTAGCTACGCCAGCAGTGAAAGTAACCAGTCAACGCCAACCCCTAAGATATCAACAAGACACAGACTTCAAAGCGCAAATTGAGACGCTCCCAGTTTTACTATTTTAACAGCGTCTGTGACAGGGTCGGTACTTAATAATCACAACGCGGTTACATAAAGGGTAGAAAATCCTTTGTCAGGATTCCTTCATCCGTCCTGCACAAAAGTCCGGAAGGCCTGTTTTCCGAGCACACTTTAATAAGGTGTTAGTATTGTTCAAGTGAATTAGTTTATGTTTGCAAAGCCCTTGTCATTTATTCAGAAGTTAATCAGGAGATTTTATAAATGTCAGAAGAACAAGCATGCAGTTAAAAAAAAAAAAAGACTATGGCATTTTTGGACACATAAATTGAATAGAACAAACTTTAAACTTCATATTTCTTAAAAATGAACAAAAGTAAACAGTAATATTAAACACACCTGTTTAAATGTTGACATTTGCGGCTTTCCAGGACACTAATATTAAGATTGCTTCATAAGTGAAGCGAGAAGTGGGAGTTTTCTTCCATTTCTCAGAATTACATTCCAGGCAATAAGAGAAAGTGGAGGTGCAGCAATAACCATGCAATATTTTAAGCATAGCATCAGAAATATTTTACACACCAAGACAATATCGCAAAATCATGACAGTTAACAGACTGTCCTTTTGATGTCTTGATATTTGGCCCTCAGTTGACTTATTTTTCCATTGTGAGATACCGATCAGATGACCTAAACCAAAAAGGCTCTGCTTGTATCTGTTTTGTTTTTGCTCTGTCTTTTCTCCCTGATCTGGGTGGAATTAGCTGTGTGAGAAACTGTGATGGTACACAGATCTTGGAGCACAAACCTTCTGTGTGTCTGTCGTCGTTGCATCTCTGACCAGCATCAATGCAGCCTTAACGTTCATCTCTGAACAAGAAAATAGCTTCATAAACAAGCTCACTGTAGATTTGATATTAGATCCATCATCTGGATGTCACAGTCTATGCCCATAGCTCTGTAAACTATCTGCACACACAAACAAATTCAGTGGATAAGAAAAAAAATGCTGTCCAGTGCAAGATTTAAGTACAACTGCAGAGCTATTAATCATTTTTCATGTGCCAGAAATAAAGCAATTAATTGCACAATAAATCAATAATAATATATGTGGTGATAGACACATGATCAATAGCGATAGATAATGCCTGAAAGAGTGCTCAATAATGTCACTGAACTCCAATCCAGAACTGGGAATTCTGGGGGATGTAGACAAATGAAAGTCTGCAACTGCTCAGTCTTTCCTGGCTAAGAAAGGTGGGTGGCATCAACAAACCAACTCACTCTTTAGTTACCTAGCAACCACCTGTTGAGCTGTTTAAGGTTTCGTCACCGTGCTTCATAATGGCTTAAAGATAATTTTAAAAAACCCAGCGGATTAAGAAACATTTTCTTAATCCAAGAGATTCTCGACTGAATTTTTTTGAAGTAGCTAGCTTGGTGGTATTGGTCTTTCAAAAGTAAAGTCGATTTTAACATTTCATGATCTTTATCTCATTATCTAGTTATGGTTGGTATAAGTGCACAAATATACAGCTCTGAAAAAAATTAGGAGACCACAACAAAATGATCAGTTTCTCTGATTTTTACTTTTTATTGATATGTGTTAAGAGTAAAATGAACATTGTTCTTTTATTTTATGAACTATTGACATGTCTCCAAAATTTCAAGCAGAAATGTTAGTATTTATTTGCAAAAAATGAGAAAAGGTCAAAATCATAAAAAAAGATGCAGGGCTTTCAGACCTCAAATGATGCACAGACAGCAAGTTCATATTCATTTAGAAACATCAATACTAATGTTTGAACTCAGGAAGAGTTCAGAAATCAATATTTGGAGGAATAACCAGGGGGTTTCCATGAGGTTCAGTGCTGTGGGCTCTTCATTTTTCCAGAGCAGTGTATATATTTCATATGCTTTACATTGTTTTAGCATAAATTAAAAAAAAAAAAAACACTGAAGGTGTGGCTGCTTTTATTTTGCCATTGCGGTGCGCCACCATCAATTTCCTGCAGAACAAAGCCTGATGTCTGTCAGTAAATTAAATCTCTGAATCGTTTCCCTGCAGACCATTTGGAAGGGAAGCCACCATGGGCGGTCACGACGACGACGGCTCGTACGTCGTAAACAAACAAAAACAGGACGAAGAGCTGAAGAACAAGTTGAACGAAGGCAGCCACTGCAACAACGCCAAGCGGGTCAAAGAGGGCCAGAACCAGCTGCGCAAAGTCACCGAGAACCAGCAGGACCAGGACCACAACTGCAACATCAACCAGAATGGCAACAAGGACGACTTCCCCCTGCAGAACACCACTCAGGAAGAGCAGCAGGGAAACGAGGAGCAGACCAAGTCCCCCAAAGCGGCCATGACGCCCGGCCTCAGCCAGGAGGAGTCCAAGAACATCCTCAACGAGCCTCTCCTCATCCACGCGCTGGGGTCTGAAGAGGAGAAGGAGAAGGAGCGGGAGGAGGACGACAAGGAGAAAGACAACGACTGCGAGGGGCAGGAGGAGGCTTCGGATGGTGGTGGAGGAGAGAAACCCTCAGAGCGGAGTAACGTTGAGTCTCACAGGGAAGCCGGCGGCGGCGTGGGGAGAAACGCCTGCCTCCTCTTCTCCAACATGAACGGGACCCCGAGTGACGAAGACCCCAGCTGGCCTTCGCTGTCTCAGGACAACTCTGACAATTCTCCAAATGGGAACAGAGGTAATTCAAACCATTGATGATGCTGTGTTCACACAGCAGGTCTTTTTTTTCCCATTTGGTGAAATATGGTTTGGTTTTTTTGGGGGGATTTTTTTTTTTGTATGCTACTAACTAAACTCAACTTGCCTATGAACGGTTTGGGTTTCCAAAGTGAGCCACGTGCACAGAAGCAGAACGTAGCCGTAACACATCAGTGCACCGTTCACAGAAGTAATATTGGATCAATTTCAAACAAGAGGCGACGGTATCGTCACAAAATCACAAGACAGTTGATGGCAGCGGCCTTTTGTGGTGCATTTTCTGCAGCTACTGTAGAGAAGATGCATGTGTAGTCAGTGCTTGATGTCGTCACCCCACAGTTTAATTGGTGTCAAAAATGTTTGCATTTAGCACTTAATGTGAAGAAATCTTTATAAACTGAGATATATATCATAAACTGCTCATTGGAATCTTCTTCCTTACTGGTTCATCCAAAGGTTTTTTATTTTTCTTGTCACATTCAAAAATTTGTTGAAAGATTTTAATGGGTTCCTGTTGGTTCTAAGCCTTCTTCACCCCCTCCACCCTTTTTTTTTAGTTTGTTTTGTTCATATTTCTATTTGCATTCTTCTTTGAATCGTAGAATCTTTCTGGGACTCCAGCGCGTTTGAGACGGACACGGACCTGCCTTCCGGGTGGATGAGAGTGCGCGACACGTCAGGAACGTATTACTGGCATATTCCCACAGGCACCACCCAGTGGGAGCCTCCGTCACCTCTGGGGAAGGTCGGCGACTCCATGATGTCGTCCACCATGTCTCTGGAGACCACGCCCTGCGAGGAGCCGGAGGTGAGGGCAGCCGAACGCCTGGCTTAGCGACGGGTGGCTCAGAAACGCAATCAGACATTTCATAGAAAAAACTCTGCTCTCTAGGAAACCTGGGCTCAGCTTTCCAGCACAGATGATGGTGGTGATGACGGGGAACTGTGGAAGGTTAGATAATGTCACACTCACTACTCTTAACTGCTTTATTTCCTGGAGAAACAGCATCTTATGTGTTTACATTTTTTCACGTTTTCATTGGTTTGAAAGGAGATGTGGAGTTCAGTCCCTCCAGGATGTTGCAATGTTTTTTGAGATTGCTGATGACTAAAATGACTCACTTTATGGCACCTTTTTTCAAGGAATTGTAATCAAAGTTTCTATTTTTTATTTAATTTTATATTTTTTTAAACTTTATTTTTGTCAAAACCTAGTTTCCTCTCTGATTCTTTGCTTGTTCTATTCCGGGAATAAAGATTGCTTTTAAATATGTGAAAAGTAAGTATTTCTGTCCAGAAATTAAAGAGAATTGAGCTCATTTCTCGCATAGTCAGGGACGTACACAATGTAACAACAATATTAGTATTCTTGTCAACAAGCTCCACATGATAAACTGCCGTGGATTCATTATTTAGCCAATATTATCTGAATGAGTGTGAGTGTTAAAAAATACACTCACACTGTTTGCTAAAGCTAGCTGGTTCTCAAGAGATGTCATGAAACAGGAACTTAATCTAGAAGGAGGCTCAGGATTGGTCAAAATTCGGCCGAACTGGAGCGATTGGCCGGAATATGGAAAACGTTCATGCGATTGGTCAGGTTTGGGGAAAAAGTTGAGATGGTTCGTGAAAGTTGCAAGTTTGCACAAAATTTGCAAATGATGAGTGAATTTGTGATTTGAACTTCCTGGAGGGATTGATGGATATTTCATGTTCCACCTCACTGCCTATAAACTGCATTTAATTAAACAGTGATTTGGCATTGTCCATGCAGATACTGGAGCTAGTAAAAGGCTTTATGTTGGAAACGATGCCATTTCCTATGAAATTATACAGAAGCGGATTAGGCTCACTGGGGAAAACAAAACAATTCTGTCTTTAACTCATTGTTGAAAGAAAATAATAATAATAATATGAAATTTCTGCCAAAATATCTCAGAAATTTTCTAGGAAATATTAGGAAATTTCTCACTTTGAAAAGTTGAAAATTTGCCAGATAACTCAAATTTTGAAAATGTTCCCCCCCCACCCAACCCCCAAAACACCCCATTTCTTTGAAGCTTAAATGTGACATTTGAAACTCATATATTAAAAAAAAAATTGAACATTTTGGAGAATTCTAGCAAAATTTTTTGTCAGAAATGTGCTCCTCCTTTTCTTCTGTCTATAGTGTGTGCCGACGCAGAATGCTGACTTGATCTCAGAAGATTAAAGTCAGAATTCTGAGAAACTGACATTATTTTCTTCTTTTTTTCGTGGCTCTAATTCTCCTCTGCGAGCTGCAGCCTTGCGTCGAATTGTCGTCGTCATTTACGCTCTTTGGCGAAACGTACTAACATAATCTGCCATGTTTGTCTTCAGGAGGAGGGAGAAGCTGCATCTGACCAGAGTCTGAAAGAGTTTGAAGGAGCAACTCTACGCTATGCATCTATCAACTTAAAGTAAGCAGGAGGATTTTACATTGACTGTCTAAAAGCTGCTATTCTTAACTTTCTTTTAAATTTATTCTTGATTCTTTTTGTTTTTGCAGCTACAACTGCTCCCAGTCAGAAGACGAGGAAAAGATCGCTCCACAGTGCACAGATCTAGAGACCAAGGTGAATAAGGAATCCGTTTGGAAAGACTCTTAGGACGAATGTGGCAAATGCTTTGGTTCTTTGTGGATGCATAAAACAGGAACAGAAGTTACTCTGGCCTGAAGGGGATTATTATTGGTTTTATTTATTTATTTATTTTTTTTAACTTTTCCTGCCAACGAGAGCTTTTTAATCTGGGGCCTAAAAAAAGCTAAATTGTGATTATGAGCAAGAAAAGAAATGTCAATATCTGGTTTTGGGGAGTTTTTATTGTACATTTTAAAACATCAGTTGATCCATTGTTAAAAGCATAATCATGAAATGTTAAGAAAAAAAGAGTAAAACAGGAACAAAAGTCAATAAAACACAGTTAGGATTTCCAATGATTATTTAGCCTTTGAATACAGAATCAGTCATAGACTGGAGAAAAGAGACGAGTTCTTAGCTGACACTTAAAGCCGCATAAACGCGTAGAGGTGAGCTGTTCCACAGTCTTTAATCAGAAACTGAATTTAAGAATGCCCAGCTGCCTGAGTTTATCATGTTGTTTCTGTCGCCGTCAGTGTTTCGCCGTGCGCTCTCTGGGCTGGGTGGAGATGTCTGAGGAGGACCTGGCGCCCGGAAAGAGCAGCGTGGCCGTCAACAACTGCATCCGGCAGCTCTCTTATCACAAACACAACCTGCACGACACCGCTGGGATCTGGGGGGAGGTGAGAGTCGTCACTCCTCTGTCGCCACAGCAACACACACCGCACGCTTGGAAAATGTTGAGGATTCATGCGCTGAGTGCAGCCTGGTCTTGTGAAGCTCCCACAAATTCTTGAATGAACTTTACTTAAGAATCCTATGAAGTCTGACATTATTCCTATTGCTTCTGCACTTTTTCCTTCCACTCAACTTTCAGAGTGCATTATTTTTTTTA
This sequence comes from Poeciliopsis turrubarensis, assembly GCA_010277015.1. Taxonomy (NCBI): domain Eukaryota; kingdom Metazoa; phylum Chordata; class Actinopteri; order Cyprinodontiformes; family Poeciliidae; genus Poeciliopsis; species Poeciliopsis turrubarensis. The sequence continues at coordinate 148,305 of VMRN01000056.1, forward strand.
ATACACAAATTTCTGATTGTCTAGGACTTAATTTTCGGTTTAATTTTCTGTGGACCATAATCATCAACATTACAAGTTGAATTACTTTACGTTCTCTAATGAAAAAAATTCAAATGTTGCGTGTCATTCCTCATGCTGAGCGTGTGCGCCCCCTGCAGGGTAAGGACATGCTGATGGTCCTGGAGAACGACACCATGAACCTGATCGACCCCCTGGGGCAGACTCTGCTTCATTCTCAGCCAATCGGAAGCATCCGTGTGTGGGGCGTCGGCAGAGACAACGGAAGGTCAGACCTGGCAATAAGGCAGTGTGTAGTTTACCGCTCTGACATCTTATATTTTAGTTTCTGATGTCGTATTGATTGGATTCAGGGTTTCCCCCAGAATACCTGCTACCGCCGGTGGTAGGGCGGCGTCAAAATTAAGTTCAACTCAAACATGATTTTGAGTTAAAAAAATTTTGAAAGTTGACGGAAAATTTGAAAATGTCTCCAGGGAATAATTTTGTGTTACTGGAAAAAATTAACAGCAACTATAAAGTCTTAAAAACAACAACAAAAAAAAAAAAAAAATAAATGAACAGTTCTTAGACTGGTGGGGGTGCAACTAAAGCCTGGTGGCCCACCAGGGTGATTATTCACCAGGGGAAACTCTGTGGTACATGTGCAGTACATATAACTGAACCTATATTTAATAGTTATCTCATCAATGTAGTATCTATTTCATTTTAGCTAAACTAAATATTTTGAATGTATTAATTATAAATTATATAATTTTAAGATATGCTGTTCAATTATGAACAATTATTTTTCAAAATTCCATCAAAAAAACAAAACTGGCATCTGTAAAAAAAACGCCAACAATTGGCAAATCTGAAATATTAACATTGGATTTTATATTACTTAATATTTATATTAAGTAATATAAAATTTAATATACTCAGTTGAAGTTCAGGTGATCTTCCTGACTGGTGGACTCTGTTATGTTGGTTTGTCTCCACTTTGCTATTCATTAAAAACAAGGAACTCTGTATATGTGGCTACTGCTGCCCTCTGCTGGATGTTTTGTATAACTGCAGCTGAAATATCCCACTAATCCTTTCTGCCATCTGGATTCTAACAGCTGTCTTGTTTTTTTTTTTTTTTTTCTTTCATGCTGCTCTATTCATTCTTAACAGGGAAAGGTATATTTTAACAATTACTCTTTGGAAAATGTATTATGTGTGATTCTGCATGTTTTACGTTAATACAAGTAAAACTAGAAACAGGGGGGAAAAATGAGCTTTTTGTTTTCCCCTGCAGGGATTTTGCCTATGTTGCTCGGGACAACCTCACCCAGGTGCTTAAGTGTCACGTTTTCCGCTGCGACTCGCCCGCCAAGAACATCGCCACCAGCCTGCACGAGATGTGCTCAAAGGTCGGCTTTTCCTTCGATTTCATTTGAACATATTCAGATTATTTTCCCCCTGAAAATGATATACAGTATTACTATTACTCTTTAGATCATGATGGAAAGAAAGGCAAACAAGCCAGGCGTGAGCAGACTCAACTCTGACCCAAGCAAACCGTTTGGCATCCCTGTTGAAGGTAAAATGGAAACATTTCAACATTTTCTGTTTTATTAACCCAGACAATCGAGTAATACACATATTTTCTGCCTCAACAGAGTTTCCTGCTCCAAAGAACGAACTCTTCCAGCGCTTCCATGTTTATTACCTTGGTTGTATACCAGTGGCCAGACCAGTCGGTGAGCAAAGTCAGCGATTTCATCCACATTTATTAATAGAATTTTTATTGAATTTGTCTCAATATTTTTTTGTGCGTTTCTGACAGGAATGGAGATTCTGAATGAAGCCTTGGAGTTTGCGATGGCTGGCAGGGATAAAAATGACTGGACTCCTGTTTCTGTCAACGTGGCACCAGCCACCCTCACTATACTTTCAAAACAGGTACAAACTTCACCATGGCAACCAGGCCTGTCACGGTAACACACTTTACTGGATAATAAATTGTCCCAGAAATTGTTGAGATAAATAATATTGTCATCTAGAAATCATTTTCAAGTAATTAATCGATATTGACATAATAATGCAAGTTAAACTTTCAATTTTGTAAGAAATGCTCTTAATGCTGGAACTGAAAGATACTTAAAAATCCAGAATAAAAACAATAAGTAACTTGACTTAATTTGTCTTCTGATTAATTGCTTAATACCACAGCAGATTTTATTTATTGATTGTAATGTATGTCTGCTGTATGTTTTTTTTTAACCTGCCTGTGAAATCTAAAAGTGTAGAGTTTAATTTAAGGCTCTCGTTTCATTGCATTCCCAATAAAAGTCTGAATTTGTATTTAAGCCTGTCACAATAAATCAGTGAAGTGCATTATAAATTAAAATGAGCTCCACAACTTCCTGTCTGATGATTAATATGTTCTGAAGGGCAGTTTTGTTTACAGAAATATAATAATCCATTTTATTTATGTTTTTTCTTGTAAATGGTTTTTATTTGTTTTATTTATTGATTTTGGTTATCATATTTTATTTTGTATATTTAAAATGTCCTCCAATGTTGTCTTCTTTGTTCATTAGTCTTGAGAGGACAAATTAGCATTATTTCCCATCATCAATATATTACTTGAAGACAATATTATCATTTATCTCAATAAAAACTGGGACGACTTATCATCCAGCAGAATGTCTCATCTCGACAGGCCTAATTGTGGTCAGTAGACATCTTGTATTAATTCCTGGTGGTGTGACTAAATGATTTCATCCTGCCTCTGCCCTCCAGGATGACGAGGTCCTGTCGGAGTGCAGGGTGCGCTTCCTGTCGTTCATGGGCGTGGGGAAGGACGTCCATACCTTTGCTTTCATCATGGCCGAAGGCCCGCAGGAGTTCACCTGCCACATGTTCTGGTGTGAGCCCAACGCTGCCAGTCTGAGCGAGGCCGTTCAGGCTGCTTGCATGGTGAGTCTCAGAAGAAGGAATGCCATGACAAACGTATTACAGATGGAACGGTTCATAAAAATTGGATCGGGTTGAATGGCACATGCAGAGTTTAGGTCTAGTTTTAGTCAATAAAATGGTCACACAAGAAAGAGAGTCTGTAGGATAGGACAAGTTCTGCTTCCTTTTGGATTTTTGGGCCTTGAAATAATAAAAGAATAGCTGGAACTCGCTTTGTAAGATTTGAGAAGAGTGCTCACCTCCATATTGCAGCAAGGCTGATGCATTGAATGTTAATTGCTAAAATTAGTTTTATAGCCCTCTTTAATCGAACTATAGTTGTGGTCTGGTTTGCTTGGAAAGCTGTGAATGCGTAATTGAACTCTGATGCACCTAAAAATCTAAGTCTCTGTTTGGGTCAAGTGAACTCTGGTGCAGTTTGAACGCATATGTGACCATAAGCTTCTCTAAAAGCAGGAAGAAGACCACAGCGCAAGGCATTCTGGATAAATGGAGCCAAAACAAACAAGTTAGCCTTGTGCTAGCTAGAAATCCCTCATGGTCTTTAGCCAAAGACAAAAATAGAAATCCAACAACCGCTAAAATCTGACACCACTTCATTTTTGTTTAAATTTGATGAAGAAGGAAGTTGCTCTCGGCATCTTCTTCAGAGGTTTTTGTGTCGTTTTCTTCAGTAGTTGTTGGTGCAGCGCCACCCCAGATGATTGGGGGAACAAATTTCTCACAGTGTTTGGTTTGTTTGACACATTGCAGTGTGAAAGCAAACTACAGCAGCTGAAATGTTGCAACTTTGCTCCCCAATCAAACCCAGTTTACCGTTCTATCAGGTATGAAAACATCCCTGTTTAACACCGCTAAACCCCTGGATTTTGTTTGTTTTTTGCTTTTCAGCTTCGCTACCAGAAGTGTTTGGATGCCCGCCCCCCCAGCCTGGCCTCCTGCCTTCCCACTCCTCCCGCTGACTCTGTGGCCCGCCGGGTTAAGAAAGGTGTTCAGAGTCTGCTTGGCACCTTTAAGAGCTACAGGTCAGGTTCTCAGTCCCCGTAAGCCGGCGAGAGGACCCTCTACTGTTCGCCAAACGGCAACGTCCAATCACAGCAGCGCCCCTCCTCAGCCCCACCTGTCCCCCTTGCTCCATCTTACCGCCGTCTCTCGTGTGCAGTCTGTAGTGTGTGAGGTAGATCTTTGCACAAACCCCTCACATCAAACATCTTTGTGTTTTTTTTAACAGAATCGTTGAATGTTTGACACGGATGTAATATTTTTACCCGCCGACACAAGAATTCCCACCGAAGCGCTCCGCCGGTCATCAAACACAGAATTTTCCGTACCGTCTTAGGGCGTCATAACCCCTTAGTTCCCCCCTGTAGTCGTAGGTCTCCCAGGCAATGTAACTTAGTCTTCCAGTGACCTCCTCCACTGACTGGATCGTAGTGCGTTCTCTTGTCATTCTGCATGACCATTCGCAATTTCAGCGCCAGCGTGCAATAACCAGATGTTTCCGAATGACGTGATGATTTCTTTTAACTCTTATTTTTCGTATCAAGCGGGTCTTCATTGATCTAGCACGAGAGGCTTAAATGGAACAAACAGAGCCATGATGAAAATCATTCTCTCCTGACGATAATAGTAATAAAGTTACAAACTCTGGGTTTTCTTCACAACTGTTTACCACCAACAAAAAGCGACTAAATCGTACTGTATACTCTCACCACAAGCTGCATGTTTTGATAGCGTAGATGACTGCTGTCTGCAGCAGGGTAGTGCTCAAGAGCCATCAGTGTAACCTATAAATATATATATATATTTTTTGTGTGTTTCTGTATTGGGGGGAAATGAGGAAGTTAGAGCTGATGTGATTTTTGTGTACCATAGGCATGTCACTCTAGTTAGTGTCAGTGTTTATCTTTAAGCTAGCTTAGGGAGTTAAACCTCTTGTGTAAATGAGAATTTTTGTTTTATCTTTTGTTTCTTTGTGTGTGTGCGTGTGTGGCCCCCGGTATTCTTTTATTTTTATTTTTTTTTTTTACACATTAAAGTGTAAACACCAAACACGATTTCTACATTAACTCGTTAGATTCAGTTTTTATAAAGATTCACACAACTAGCCGAGTTGTATTTTACCTTCGTGTCCGTCGTAAGTGGTCAGTACTGTATGTAGCACAATAGTAAAGCTCATCTCTAATGTTAAAAGACGCCGCGTTTCTGAGCGTTACATGAATCGGATGCAAGTCTGATTCACCCAGATAAGAAAGAAGAACGAATGGCATTTTGGTGTTTTTGGGTTTAAACCACAAATTTTGACAGTTAAAAAAACTGCCCACCTAATTATCAAGGGCCAAAAATGCCACAGTTTCTATGAATGTCAAATAAGTAAAATTACTCTCAATATTTTAATTGGTTTAGTACTTTATAGGACATAACATGGGAGTATTTAAAAGGGTTTAAATCTTTATTTTTTATAATCCGAGAGCATCGCAAATTGATCTCATCTGTCAGCCAAAATTAGTTGATGAAGTAAAATAATCCGAAGCTTATTTGGAAGACCAAACAGGGGCATCAATGGACGACCTGTTGTCATCTGGTCACCCCAGATGAGAGCAGGGCTGACGAAACAAAAAACAAACATAAGACAGATGCATGAAGCTGCAGCCTTCCCCAAAGTGAGGAGATATGCAGTAGCTTGGAGATTTAACAATTCGGCACTTGCAGTTATTGCGAGGACAGTCCTTCATGCCTTTCTTTCATGTTCGGCTCAGAAGTCACTTCAGGCTCCTACTGGAAGTGAAACAACGCAGACAGCTTCTATCTTTCATTTGGCTCAGACACCGAAGAACAGTAACTACTGTACTGATTTCACTGGTAGCGAAAAATATTTTTTGTTGTTCTGGCTGTTGATTTTCTGAAAAACATTTTTCTGATACCTTAAGGACTTTTTTTTTTTTTTTTTTGTAAATTAGTGCTAATATGAATATGTATGCTTTTTAAACTCTTTCATAACAAGCTGAAGCACAGGACATATTAAATAAATACTGAAATTTTCCATTTTTAAAAAATAAATCTAATTTATTTAACATATTTAGTTGTGTTTTTAGTAGTAAACTGACATATTTCTATAGATACTGAGATATTTGTTAGATTGTGGCACTTTAGGCCCTTGGTGCTCATCAGCTGTAAGCACTGAAATTCCTCTAACTGAACAAAGTTTTGTCAGGTAAATCGGAAAACACGGTGCCAAAAGGAATTGCCATTCTGTTAAAACACAAACACTAAACGTTTAAGCATATCTAACAGATACAAACACGTTCGGAGAGGTTCGCTGCGGCGATTCCTGTGACGGGTCTTTTCGTCATATCTGGTTGTGAAAGCAACGCTGTGTCTGTCATGGCTCCCAAAACTCTTTCCAACTTTGTTACGACGTGAGATAAAACACTACAGAAGTCGACTCTACGTTCACTCATGTAACTGCCTTGTCACTCACGTGTCACATGGAGTTATTGTGGTTTTCTCCTCTGAAAATTGCTGTGTCCAGTCTGATGATTAAAAGAAAATGGATTAATTTATTACTGGTCATGTAAATTAGGTGTAAAAAAAAAAAAAAAAAAAGTGGATGTATATAAAAGTCACTGCACAATAAATGTGGACATATCATCAATGTTTTCCTTTGTGTTTTTTTTTTTTATGTTAATGTGCACCATAGAGTTTAAAGGGGCAGTATTCTATATTTTCCAGTCACATTGTGTCATTTTATAGTAGAATCAGGTCATTGTTACCTTCAGTTATTATAAAAATGCTATTTATCAGATGTGACTCGCAAGAGATTTCACTTGAAATTGGGCCTCTGGCTCTTTAAGAAGCTCCTGGTCTTTCTGATGCTCCGCCTTCAGGAAGTCGTTACTGACTCGACGACTTTTCACATGAACAAGCTTATTCGCGTGTGATTTTAATTGCGTTTGTTATTTAACGGAAACGCAAATGCAAAAAAAATTGTTTTTTCAACATGATCAAAATGTTGACAAAGTTTTGTGCACACTTTTAATGGAAACGCAGCTACTGTGACCCAACCGTGGATAAGCGGAAGACGGGTTCATTCCGAAGTTGCAGGTGTTGACCTGCCTACATGATGAATACTTTTTTTCCCTTTTCTTTTTCCTTCTTTTATTTTTTTCTTGATGATTCGTGTCCATTTCCTTCTTTTGTTCATAAAGCTGTCTGGCCCTCACTAATCTATAATAGAGCCATGAATGTGTGTGTGGAGCGGCTACAGCCTGAACCCAGCGTGCGCCGCTCCCATCTCTTCGTTCCTGGGTCACCTGTTCGGTTCGTGTTAGCAGTGCTGCCCCCACCTGGTGAGTTCAAAAGCATGGAGGGAGGAGCTGCTCATTGTCTCCCAGAGCGATGGATTTGGAGATGAAAGCTTCACATCAAGCAGCAAAGGCAGACCGGTGAGAACCGCCAATAGCCACCTCCACACAGATCAAGGCTGCTATTGCTTTTTTTGTTTTTTTTCTTTATTATTAATTTGAAGGGCCAGGCTGGGACCCCTGGGGATCGGTGACACGCCTTCACTCCGGGTCGGACAGATTAAACAGATCAAAGTCTGAAATGATTTCAGATGCAGACTAAAACAGAATGTTGTGAGCTGTCAGAAACACTCCAAACATCACTTGGATCCCCTCCCTCACAGGGCTGTCGGGTCGGGGCAGTCAGACATGGATTAAATGTCTTATTCACTGAAAATCTTTATTTTCAGGTGACAAGCTGAGAAGACTCCCACAAAGTGGCTTCTTATTGTATTTGTGATTAGTTTGAGTCCAGACTATTTTACACATTCTCTGCTCTTTTTTTGTTTGTTTTTGTTTGAAGGGCCACATTGTATTTAGATTTTTTTTTCTTCAAAGAATACATTTAATTCTGTTTTTGTGATACTCTGCATTCTTCTGCTTCTCAATCAGCGCAAACGTCAAGTGCAATGATTTTCACTCAGTTTCGATGTTCCTAATCAGACGCTGCAATCAGCTCCTTAATGCCTCAGTAAAACGTCTCCACATTTACGTGATCCTCATTTAAAAAGCTGCTTACTCCTGGAGCGCCACCATGTGGCTGACATTTGCATTTCAACAGCTTCGGGTTGAACTGGCCTGACATTTAACCATCAGTGTTACAAGTTATAATCAGCTGATGTTTCGCTCCAGTTAAAAAATGTGCATGTTGCATAAAACGGATTCAGTCAGAAATGGTAAACAAATGAAACATTTTTGATTAATATTACATTGTTTATGTCAGGGGGTGTTGACTTGTTTGGAGAAACATTTATCAAAGTGAAGCAAAACCATTTGATGAGATTTATTGGCATTTCTTTTGAAGATGATTTTTTTTTAACTCTAAAATATGTTTTATTGCAGTAACACAATCTAACTTTCATAAATAGTTTTTTTTTTTCTTAAAGCTCATTCCTGGGTCTAAATTTTTTTTCTCTTTAGATCATCCCACGTTTCGTGTACCTTTTAGTTTTTTAGCCAGATGCTGTGGAATATGATCTGGTTGAAAAGACACACTTATGACCCAGTTGATGTTTGCTGTGGCTACTCCTGATTTTTTTTTTTTACCTATAATTTCCGACTATACTTCAAAGAGTTTGGAATACCAAAGCCCCCAGGCCCTCAGCATCACAGATCCTCCGTCATACTTACTATTCGCATCTGTTAAGTAATCTGGAATGTTTCCTGCTGAAAAGTCCAATCGGGATTTTATTTCAAGACGTCTCTTCCAGAGACGGTGGAGACTAAGTCCAACTTTTATTGTCACTCTATAAGAAGCACAAAGAAAGGTAATAATTTTTTGACACATGCCTTTCATTTCATATCTAAAATAAGCATTTTGTTTCAGTCGAAATGATTCAAATCTGAATTTGCCTGAAAGTATGAATATTTTCGGGTCTAACTTTAGGACTTAGTAGTCTTAAAAAGCTCCTGAAATTTGTAAAGGCAATCTAGTGGACCCCAAAATGCTACACTCCAGTGAGCTGTGGATGTTTTTATTTTCCTCTAAAGCTTTTTCACTGTTTGTGTGTGTGTGTGTGCGTGTGTGTGTGTAAGATAAATAAGTTTCCTTCGGTTCCAGCCTGGTAGCCAGGGGCGACAAGGAAAAATGGACCCGTGTCACTTCCTATTGATACCCAGTGAAACAAAAAGTCAGGAAATTCTGATCTACTTCAAAAGGAAAAATAAGAATCAAATGTTTCAGATGTATTTATTTTGAATGGGCTTTTAACTTGAACCCTTAAATCTAATCTATTATGCTTCCTTGAACAAGTTGGGGCGATACAACCCAGGTTAATTACATAAAAAAAAAACCCCAAAAAACAAAACAAAAAAAAAAACATTGTCAGATACTGAGATTTCACTTCACTCAGTTCTGCCTGTTTGAAAGAACCACCAAGGAAGACCCAGGACACACTGGAGGGACCATGTTTCTCGGCTGGCCTGGGAATGCCTCTGGATTCCCGCGGAGGAGCTTGGAGAGGGAATTCTGGGCCTCCGTTCTGAAGCTGCTGCCCCCGTGACCCGACCCCGGATAATGTGGATGGATGGATGAGTTCAATTTTTAACAAAAATCCAACTTCTTTGTTCTGCAAAACAATTTTTGCGTTTAAGTTAAAAAAAGATATTTAGCCCTCACGTACTTTGAATGAGCTCATTTTGGCCCGCATACCAAAAAATGTGGAAATCGGTGAACTGTTGCAGCGGACGATTCATTCATTTAAAAGCTTTTCCTCCCCTGTCATGAGGAGGTTGCTCCATTTATCTGTTGTTTAAATGTGAAGTGAATATTTAGCCATCCATCGCCGTGTCGCCTCTCTCCGTTTGGCTGCTTGCTATTCTCCTGCCGTCCGCCTCGTCGCATTTCTGAGGACGGATTGATGCACAGCCAACTTTGCTCTGTTGTCAATCACAATTTTCATAAGACTGCCCTTGGAGAAACTAATCAGGTTTATAATTATTCTCTCGGCCTAATTATGCGTAAGGCATTTGTTTAATGGGGATTTATTTTTGAGTAATGAATGTGTAGTCTTGTGGAACATTGCTTTTGCTCGCAGTGTGGCTGAGAGGAGTTGCGCCTCGTCTGCCAGGCTATTCGATCTAATCACCCAATCTGAGGCGAGATAAAGGGAGCCGGCGCAGGCTTCCTCTTCGGCCTCGCATCGAGCTCCGAGAAAGATGATGGAAATCCCTGCAGGCCACAACTGATTCATATTGGCAGGCTGCACTTCTTTGTACAGAGATTCTTGTATCTATGACGAGGTTTTTTTTTGTTGTTTTTCTTTATGACTCAGCCTGCCTCACTGTGATTTCAACACTTTCTCTACCCACTGCAGAAAGCTAACGTGGTCTGCTGCTTGATTTTCAAGCATGACAGTAACTGCATTTCCATTCCATGTAATTCTGCAATTTGGCATTTTGAAAATAAATTTGCCAATTCTGAAAAAAACAACAAAAAAACCCAAATATTTTTGATTAAAAAAAAAAAAGTTTTGTCAGTATGATTGGCCATATCCAAATTGGTTTATTTCACAAAACGACAAGGGAAAAACATTTTCTTCAGTACATGAGTCGCATGATCGACAACTGGATGTTACCACTGACGCAAACCATGAAGAAGAACCAGACAGGAAGTAGTTAGAGGCTCATGGCCTGGCATTTTTTATAAATCCGCTTAATGCAAACACGTTTCGACGTGTCGTGTGAACAAACTTATTCACGTGATTTTTTTTTTTTTTTTTGTCATTGTGTTTCTTATTCAATGGAAACAGCGCAATTGCAAACTTTCAAAATGTTTTTTTTAAATCGGGAATTCTGCAACATTTTGCGCAGATGTAATGGAGACGCAACTACATTTCAGTTCCAGTTTCAAACAAACCCATAATTTTCGATAGAAAGTTTTTGCGCTAAAATGAGGCCATTTTTCAAAATTAGTGTAATTACGGTCTTTGTGGATGCTTTGAGCCACTTATTTTAGGATTAAGTAGTCAGATCTCAAAATATCTGGTGATTTCTTCCAAGAGAGAAAGAGAAGAGAGAGAGAAAGGTGATTACTTTTCCAGTGGGAGCCGCCCGCTTCCTGCTGATGTCTGGATAATCGTTTCTCCAGTGGCGCTCCGGTGATTCCAATAGCTCAGCGGTCGCCATGTAACAGTTCAGTACACACCAATCTAACAGGAACCACAGCCTTTTAGTGGATCTGCCGTACCATGGCGTACGGCATGTGAGGCATGACGAGCTAACAGCGTGACCCGAGCCAATATGTTGGCCTCAAAAACACAGCGCACTTTAATGACAATGACTGCCACGTTTCCGGGGGACAAACATATGCAATCAGAATCGATTGAAACACCGTCTGAGTGATCATTGTGTGTCAATGCGTTTTTCAGACTTTTGTTGACCGAGACTAAAACTTCAAGCGCACACAGAAACATTTGTTGGTGTTTTTTTTTTCTTTAAAGTTTATCAAAGGTTCTAGGCATTTCTTGTTAGCAGTATATGACTTTCGATTTCAGGTTTCATGTGACAACACAGAGGCCAATTTATCATAGCCACTCAGGACTAGACTGGGAAACGTTTATGTTTCCACCATACATAGTGAAAAGGGTTATAATGTCAGAGCTCATCCTCAAAGAACTACAGTTCTTTGAGGATGAGCTCAAAGAACAAGTCAAAACAAGTCTTCAAGTCTTCAAGTTATGAAGTTATGAAGACTTGTTTTGAGACCAAGTCTTCATAACTACCGTTAAATTATGCCAGGAAAAAGATAAACAATTGCCGTTTGCAATTTCGAATGGAACATGGACTGGAAATCCTGATCAGATGAGACTTATAAAGCCCTGCACACATGTTGCCAAGTCTTTATTAAAATGAATATCCCTGCCACATTGTTTTAAAAAAAAAAATATCGTACTCTCGGAATCGGTTTCAGAAAAGTTTTCATCCACATGAACCCCCACAAATCCGTACCTGAAGGTTGTTTTACACATGTCAAACCCGTAGGGGGCAGTGTAGCACAAAGATAAAACCGAGCAACCAATCAGATTGCTTCAAAATAAACCCACGACTTCCTGTTAGGAATTAAACATGGCGTAAGGAGGTTCATTTGTATGGACCGATAAATAAATGCTGTACTAGAATATAAACTTATTAAAACACAAGTAGATTGGGAACGATCTCAAAGCAAATATGTAGATATATTGGCGCATTATTTATCGTAATTTGTGATACACATGATCAATATGACTCCGTTTTCTCATGTTCACACACAGAAACAGACATGGAGGATTTTGTTTTATAAACATTGATTTTCAGTTGCATTAAGAGGGATTCAGCGGCTAAAACATTGGAAGTGGGTTTGGTATGACACAAAAGATAAACATATAGGAACACAAAAACACAAAATTGACTTAGTTTAACGGCAAAAGGAAAGCGTACTGGGTGAGATGAAGAGAAGAGAGCAAAAACAGGGAAGCTGGGACTGAGAATGACCGAGAGAGACCGAGCCAAAGATCCGTATCTGTGTTTTTATTCCCAGCAGGAGTATCAATAACTAAAAACCATTATTTCCTAACATGCTAGATGGTATTTTTTTTCTTTTCCCCTGCTGAGTGAGGCCCTGGGGTAAAAGATGAACTTCCCTTAATGACTCTACACTTGAGGTGCTAGCACATTTCTCCACATTTGTATTTCAACCCAGTCGCAGTTAAAAGTTGAGCTCAGCGGCGCACCGTGCGACATGAAACACAAATTCAAGGGCTGTGAAATGACGTGTTTTAAAAATGATAACTTAAAACATTTTCTTGGTATAATTCTTCCCCCCAAAATTAAGAAAAGTTAACTTGGCTAATAAGAAAAAGAAACAATAGTGGCTTTTTCTAAAATGATACCACCTACAATCCTATGATGTTTTATCAGATTGCATGTTGATAAAGTCAAAACAATAAACAGAAGTAGGACAAAAACAGTGAATTCAAAATGAAATTTGTCGCAGGAAACCACAGCTCCGAAGACTAATTCAAACTTGACCTCTGACCCCAGTTCACCAACATGTGTTGGTGGGAAAACTAAAAGCTCCTTCTAAGCAGCTCCTGCTGAATTACGCAGGGGAAAAATCACTTCTGCACCCTAGTTCTCCTGATGCAAGTTACAATACCACGTTAGACCAATTAAAAAGAGAAGTTTCAATGGGGCAATACAACAAAGTAACCATGTTAAATGCTACTTACATATCAGAAGAAATTAGCCTTCATTAATGAACACCTTGAAATTGGGCTTCTGTCTCTTTGAAAACTCCAGCTCTTAGTGAAAGCTTCATAAAGCCATCACAGCATGGCTCCTCTATTAATCTTTTAACGTTTATCCAGTATCGCACTGAGAAGTAGCTCAGCAGTTCCACTACATGTTTGCTAATTGATTCTGGTTAGTCTGAAGGAGTGGTCTAGGAGTTTAATTGCAATTCTCACTTAATGGAAATACCACGATTACAAAACTTTATTATTATTTTTTTCCCAAGTCAGTTCATGGATTTAAACAACGAAAGCATCACACTTATTGCTTTACTGCCCTTTAGATTGTTTGACACTTTAAGGCCTGTGAAATCCCAAATTGGGGCATGAAATTTTCAAACACTCTTTCAGCTCATTTAGCTTCCTCCCAACACACGCGTGACTGTTTACCGTGGGAGCGTCGAGATGAACGGGGAGATTAATTAACCTGCGAACACGTCGGTCCGGGAAGACAACAAGCACTTCTCCGTCACCGTCCCTCCGGAGCCTCCACCAATCACGGGCCTCCGTCCCTCCCCGAAGGCACGCTGACGCAAATTGCATCGTTACTTTGCAAATGTGTTCAAGCAATCAACTCAATCTCACTCGAGGTCCCGTCGTGGCAACAGGAATGATTAGAATCCTGGCCGGGGACCGGGACGAGAGCGGAATTGCAATGAAGTCTGAAACTGTTATTGTTGCTGTTCCCGTCTCTTCATCCGGGCCCGTTTCGTTTCTCTCCTGTCTCTCTTCTCTCAGACGCGGTAACAAGGTGTGACTGTTAGAGCCGGAGCAGAAAGGCCAGGACAGCTCGTGTCTCCGTGTTTTATTGAAGAGAAGCCCTCCTCCCACCACTCGAGCGTTAAAGTCTTGATTTAAAGAGATGAAGAAATGTTCAGGTGGAAAAGCGACGGAGGATTAGAGCCTAAGGCCTTCTTTCTTCCTTCCTTTCTTTCTTTCCTTCCTTTCTTTCTTTCTGTCTTTCTTTCCTTCTGTCTTTCTTCTTTGGTAACAGTTGTGAGCACGCGACATGCGGTTTAAAAGAGAATGTGCATTCAAAGAGTTTGGGCAAGAGGGGCGGATTTTGTCGGGTTTTCTTCAGGTTCTGGGGGCAAAATGCATTAAAATGACCCCGGGAATTGTGGTGAGACGCGGAGGGCAGAGGCAGGCGGCTCTCCACTTGCTTTACATTTATCAGCCTCTCCTCAGTGGGGGTGAAATGACCTGACGGGAGCAGAGGGGAGGAGAAGCCGGCTGTTGATTTTCATTTCAGCGCTCCCATCTCCCAGCAGGATTGTCTGAGACATAGATAAATACTGCCAGCTCTGCGATTTATAAGCTTTGCAGCAGACACAATTTCACCCATTACCCGACTGATTCAAGAGTCCAGCACGCTTCGGTCCCCCTGCATACAGAGTGCCACCATTTCAGCTGTGTTTTCTTTTTATTCTGGTTGCTCCCTTTAATTCTGTCTCTGTCATCATCAACGGGGGGCAAAATTGCTGTGAATAATCTATTGAGACCAGGAGGATTCGTATGTTTCAAAAAATAAAAAAGAAAGTTAAGAAAAACAATTCATAAAATACAAATACAAAACTGCACTCATCAGAGCTCTTATGGGAAAAATTGCAAGTGCAAGATTATTATTGACATTTGCAGTCATAATGTTGTTTGGAATTGATATCCACTCTCCTTGGTCTCGTTCTTTCCACAATCACAATGACTCACTGTGGACTTTGAGATTTGAGGACCAAATTCTATAAAACCTGATGTCAATATGTGTCTGAGAAATATATCAGTGCCATCATTTGCACTTGAAGTTTTCCATTTATCTATGAGTCAATCAGCCCACAATCCTATGTGTGTTCGGATGAAGTGAACTCGACTGCATATGTGAAAACCAAGCAGACCACGAGAGGGCTCCAAAAGCAGGAAGTGGACTATAGCACAGGGCATTCTGGGTAAATACAACCCAAACAAACATGCAAGTCTGGCGCCAGTGAGAGAAACGGCTTGTATTTGATTCATCCAAACTAAAAGAGAAATCCTACAACTGCTAAAAACTGACACTACTCCATTTTTCTTTACATTTTGTGAAGAAGGAAGTTGCGCTCAGACCTTTTTGTGTCATTTTCTTCAGGAGTTCTTGGTGTAGCGCCACTGCAGGTGAGGAGGATAATTTGTATATTTCTAAGGGTTTGGTTCAGTTGACTCAGTGCAGAGTGAAAGTGAACCACATCAACTGAAAATGTAGCAAATGCTGACATCTTTTGGGGCCTGGGTTGTTGTTACTGTGGCGACTGCGTGCATCAACGGCAACAATGTATCTCGTATTCAGAAGGAGGCGCCAAATACACAGCACAAATACACAGCACAAATACACAGCACAAATACA
>VMRN01000056.1:163985-190386 GCA_010277015.1 Poeciliopsis turrubarensis
CAAATACACAGCACAAATACACAGCACAAATACACAGCACAAATACATAGCACATAACAGAAATGGTGAGCTGGACCACGACCAGAAGAAGAAGAACAACAGTAGTCTGTGTACCATCCTTGGGGACCGTAGCAGTCAGGTGCTGGTGTTGATATTTACGTCAAACAGGTTTATGGTGGAGTTGACAGGACAGGAAACTTTGAGTTTATCAAAGCAGGTATAGTTGAAAAATATCCCACTGATGGTGTCATCAAAACATGAAGCCCAAATGAACAGCATCAGTGAAAAGCAAGTCACCCACAAGACTTGCTTTTCACTGTGGGTTCACCAACAAAACATAACAATTCAAATGTCACAGAGTCCACTACCGCTCTCTAATTGCCCTGTCTGGGACTCCTGTTAATGATGGAGATTGCCAATTCTTTGCCCTAAGATGGACATCATTTACAAAACCATCCAAGTGAATGAAATAAGCAAAAACAAACCAATGCTTCAGTAATTTCATCCACTGGCAGAAGTTCCACTTTTCTCCCCACAGTCAAGTTAAAAGGTCATCGCGCCAAAATCACACAGGCGATCTTTTATTTCCCCACTTATTTCTAGAGGATTCCATCAAGCAGATGCAACGACTTGTATTGGACCTGCTGCAGAGATATTAGCAACTAGATATCTTCCTCCCTCAGTATGAAAGTACAGGCTAGTCAGACCTTTTTTTTGTTTGTTTGTTTTTGTTTGTTTTTAAGAAACTCCTTGCAAAATTAGGGCAGACTGAGCCTTATATGTGTATAAATTTTATGTATTCATCTTTTCTGCTAATCTCTAAGTATTTCATCCACCTTGGGGTTATTGATTGTCTTAATCTTTCCCTTTGTGTAGCTGTATTCTAATCTAAAACCAGCTATTATCTGATAAACACTTTAGCCTGTGTGTCCTGATAACATGATTCATTCAGTCTTGCTTTATCTCTTCAGTGTTGGTGTGCAAAGAAAAAAGGGATTCAAGATTACTTTTAGCAATATATATATATATACTGCAATTTTGAGATGCATCAGAACAGGCAGATGAGGAAAAAATGGGCAAGTAGATATCTTGTATTGAGAAAGATGCACAGCAAATTCAAGAGTAATTCTTACCATTGGTAAAAATGTGTAGGAAAAGTCGGATTTGTTTGAGGGGAGGTGTGAATGGACAACTGTACTCTGAAGCGGACTATAGCACAGGGCATTCTGGGTAAATACATCCACAAAAGCGCGAGTCTAGCGCAAGGAAGAAACGGCTCATGGTCAAAGACAAAAGAGAAATCCTACAATAACTAAAATATACGACATATTAGAGTCATCACAGATAAAAACAATAAAAGAGGAGTAGATTTTTGATTTAAAAACATAATAAATCTAAGAAAGTTTTGAGAAAAAAAACTTGGAATTGTCTGAGTTTGAAAACTGGAAAATTTGCCAGAAAAACACTAATTTTCAGATCAACCTCAGAAATCTATCAGAGATTTGTAATTTCAAAAGTCGCAAATTTTCAAACGGAAATTTACGTGCTTCTTTCTAGAAAATGTAAACGATTAATCTAAATATTTCAGAGTTTTTTTTCCACGAAATGTTTGCCTTCTAAAGTGCTGAAATGGCCTTTTTTTGTCTTGAAAATTTCAGGGATTGTTTGGCAGAAATGTACTTCTTTTTCTACAACAGCCCTCGTACACAGTTAATTTTTGTTTGCATTTTGTTTGTGTCTTCTTCTGAGGCTTTTTGTGACTTCTTGGTGCAGCGCCCCCACAGGCAAGGAGGGGAACATGTTCTCAAAGGTCTTGGTTCGTTTGTCACTGTGCCGAGTAGCAGCGAACCCTTAACACACCCTTAAAGCATGTTGATAGTGATTTTATTCTGCATTTGATGTTAAAAATAAAACTTGAGCCCCTGTGTTATCTGCTGAATAGTATTTAAAAATAAAATGAAAATGACCCACTGGGGAAATGTAGGTGCAACAGTGGCATATTTTAGTTGCAAAAGTATTAAAGTGAAAATAACTTGGGGAAAAATCAATTTTCTCTGTTTTCGTCCAAAGTCAAATTCCTCTTTCAAGGCCTGACAGTAAAACAGGTTAATTGTTCTGGATGGTTGGATCACTTCCATGCACTTCATCCAATTTCCATTTAAATTGAGCCGTCGGAGCGTGACAGAGGCGACACTCGGCTCTGCTCGGTTCGCAGGTGACAGGCGGCGCCGCTGCTGGGTGTGGAGGAAAACCTGTTTACAGGTCATGAGGGAGACTCAAGAGGCTCGCGTGAAATGAAATGAAATGCAAGCACACACCTTGGCGGTTCTCTCAACAGGCCTTTAAAAGAGACAGGAGGGGTTGAAAAAAAAGAGAAAAGCCTTGTATAGTTGAAGCGGTCAAGTGTGTATACATTACTGCCTAGTCAGTCTCCTGATGGTTGACGCTGTCACCTGAACAATGGAGGGGGGGCAGCTCAGGAGGGATGCTCTGACATGTGTACTCTAACCTACAAATGATGGGCTCACACTAAATTCCTGGGAGGATAGAAGCAAAATATTCTACTGTTTTTAATCACGGGTTTCTTCTCCCCCAGACCTAGAAATTGTGAATCTTTCATGCCTTAGCGTTTTCTTTCCTACCAAAAGATGATGAAGTTGAGGTGAAAAGATCAACAAATAAAGGATCCTGTTCGTCATTCAGACACTTCCAGACATCGAAGCCTTTGATTTAAATGTCGAAATCGGAGTGCAACAATGACCCGCCTCTTGTGCCCTTCATTTGTTTGAAATTGAAGTCGACACTTTTGCTCTTCAAGCTGTACATTTGCATGAGAGGTGGGAGTGTCACGAGACTGAAATTAATTCATTTAAGGTGCAGTTCAAGCTTCACTTTTCCCTCATGCTGTGATTTTTTTCCCCTCCTGTCATCGTACTTAATATTAATGTCAAAGCTGTCCTTCTCTCAAAGATGAAAAGTAGAAGATAATAATCTTCTGCATTGAATTAGAGGGAGAAGGAGACAGACAGGACAATAATAACCGATAAGTCATCTTTAAAAATCCTGACCTGCCCTCTCCGATTTCATTCAAAACTGATTTATCTATGTTGGAAAAGTTGCTGAATATAGCGACGGTCGCTAAGTTGGTAACAATGGGGTGACTCTTTTTTTGTCAGACAGTGGCTGTTTTTCAGATGTTTGCGATGTTGGATAAGATTGCTGGATAAGATCGGTTTCTCTCAAAAGCATCGACTGATCGATGATCTCCCAAAAATTAAGAAAACTGGGGCCGATTTATTCTTGCAGTCTTAATGAAAAAATATCTATTCAAACACAACAGGTTTATTACTGGAGGTGGAAATCATTCAGTGTCTGGTGATTCGATTTGATCACAATTCAATTAAGAAATGATTTTTAATTTAGACACCAACTTGATTCTGTTTAAATTGTGTGACTGTTAAGAAGAAATGATGGCATAAAAATAGAATGTTTTTTATTTATTTATTTATTCAAATAATTCTATGAAGTTCTAATCTTTATCAAATTCCATTGGCTTATTTTTAAGAATAATTACATTTTATGCTCTTGCATAAAATTCTGTAAATTGCTAATTATCACCAATTGATGTTTTTGAGTATAAATTACTTTATTATATTTTGATCTTTTTCTTGCTTCCTCTGTCTGCATTTTTAAACACCTCACTAATACTAAAAATAGGAAACAGTAAGTGTTCCTCCCTCAGTGTTAACATCCACACTGAAGAGTGTTACTAATTGCGCAACTAACTTCAGTGTTGACGTGTTCATTCACCGATTGGACAAAAGGTTTGGCTTTAGGTTTCTGTTGGGTTGGTCTCAAATCAGAGCAGATCAAGCATAAATTTGTCTTACTGCTGCCTACAGCTTTTTTATTTGTGCATCTCTCTATAGATATTTTCAAAATTGATGCATTTGGAAAATTCATGTGACAATGGTACGCAAATTTTCCACAGATCCAACCTTCCTTCAGTTGTTAACCACTGGCTGGAGTTAGACCAAGCCCATCCCGGCCTAAATACTTGAGAGCCCTGTTCAATCAAATCAGAACCAAAGCTGCAAGTGTATCGCAGCATGCGGCTGAAAAGTCTCCCGCAGTGTGAAAATCAAAAGAAATCACACAAGACATGACAAGCATCGTCAGAAGTCACTGGCTTAGAAAAGTGGGTTAAGCACCAAGACGGAGTTGTGGAAATAAAATTAAACTGCACTTGTTAAAGGGTTATGTGACTAGACTGAATTTGACTAAAACATTAGATGGCGATTAAAGCAGAGTTGACAGTCTGGGCACGCTGATGGTCTTGTCATTGGGTTATCACATCCTGTTGGGCCCAAATTCAAGAGGAAATTCAGATATTGAAATGACCTCTATCAAAGTAGCTGACTTTTAAGGTTTTGCTCTGGGTTGAAGGGACAAGTTAGGTTCTTGACATTGTTCTGTTGACAGACTGTAGTAGTAAGCTGGCATTTCAGGAGGGCTTAAACTTGGACCTTCAATGTTATTGATGGAGCTTGGTTCTGTCAGATGCCAGAGAGACTCTGATTTATCTCCACAAGTTTTTATTCATTGTAGGAATGATCAATTTTTGATGTGTCTCATGATTTGTCTTGTACAGGTATGGAGATTTGAGCATCATTGCTATACATGAAAACTTGCTTCTCGCCATCAGTTTATAAATCTTGCTCATTATGACACCATTCCAACTGAATCTTTAATCAGACATCAGTTAGACTACGTCAGGGGCATCCAACCCAAATCCTCCAGGGCCTAAGTCCTGCATGTGTGTCATTGCCCTATCACACCTGAATCCAATGACTGAATTACCTGATTTCAACTTCTGAGATTAATTTGACTTAGGTGTGCTGAAGCAGAGAAATAGCTAAAACATGCAGGTCAGCGGCCATTGAAAACTGACTTTGGACCCCACTGGGCAATGAGGAACCTCCAGAAGATACCGATCATCGAGACATGGAACAATATACATATGGTACTTGTTATGGCTATGTCACTTAATCGTGTTGAGGCTCCATGACGCATGTTGGAAGTAAGAGACAGGAGTATTGAACAGAGACACAATTATTCTATTGATTCTACTTGTTCAGCTGAAGTTAAGTTGTCTGTGGAGGTGACACATCTGGTCAGGACTCAGACAGCAGTATCCTGCTTAGTAACCATCCAATACCTTCTGTCTCTGGACGTGTTTGATGATTTGATCAAATTCCCAACTTTTTGGCTGTGCTGTGGTGGCTCAGGTGTTGAGCCTCCCACCCACGTAATGAGGCCTTAGTCCTAGATGCGGCCGTCACAGGTTCGATTCCTGTCCTGGCGACCTTTGCCACATGTCTTCCCCTTCTCTGATTACCCACTTTCCTGTTGATGACGTAGATGATTTATTCCACAAAAATGTCTGGATGCTGACCAGTTGTTTTTTTGTATATGGTAGGCTACACGGTAGCCTGAATACCATCTCAATGATTCAATATTTGATGTGTCTTACATATCTTCCTTTTGAAATACGTTAACATTAATTGTCTCATCTTGTAAAAAAAGTGTTTGCTACAAATTTGTGAATACAACGAGGGCTGCTCACGATTCGCGGCTGCTGTCCACCTCCGTCTTCTTTCCTCACCAAACGGTTTGCGATAAAATGATGAGGCTGGTTTGCTGCAGACCTATTTGTAGAATGAAATCAATTATATAAGTTTGGTTTTAGGCTACAAAGTGTCTAAAACCTTTAGGGGGTGTAGGTTGAAAAATTTACAGGGATTAACTCACGCAGTTTGTTTGATGAGCCCACTCTCATCACAGCAGAGTGGGCTACTTTTAGAAGAGTGTGACATCACATGCAAGTGGTCAACATAAACCTCTTGGTTGTTTGTCCCTTTACACATCTTTATTCTCCATCTTATTGTGGTTCTGGAGCTTCGGTATGGATACATTTCTTGGTTTCTCAGTCATACATCAGTGCCCCTGTTTTTCTACGTCTGCTGGTTCTCCGTCTTTGTATTTTATTTACCATCAGTGTGGGTGTTATGCACAAATATTCTGCATTTGTATAAATTTGACATCATATATAAATATTATTCCTTCTTGTAAATTCACAATGTGACCCCTGTCAAAGTTTGTCATGCCCTGTCTGGTGCATCTGTCTGTTTATTTTAGATATCAGCATATTTCTCTTCACAAGAGGTACTAAAGTTCGCTGAAATCCCCATCGCTCGCTCCGTGACCTCAGTGACTCTGTAATCCATAAGAAAACCAATCTTTAGTTTTATTTACCTCAGCTGGCTGCTTCATTTTTCTTTCAAGATGTCATGTTTGCCGACCATGTGCGCCGTCGATCGACTGCGGTGACTTGCATCTGTCACACTCCCGCACTTGGGGGCAGCGGGCAGCCCGACTCCTCATAAAACCCGCACCAATCCGGGTCATCGATCCGTTCCCATCTAGAAATGAGCCTCCTGTCACACGTATTGTTTCTAGATTGGAAAGGAGTTGGCCAACATCTGCTGTAAATCACAAACTTCTATTAACCGAAGTGATCCCTCCTTTCTTCCTCAATGCCCCGAGTTAAGCCAAACCACCGTCTTGCTTTCATTTTTTTTTTTTTTTGTCCTGTCTCAGCAGGACAGACTCTACATCACGATTTCTAACATGAGAGAGCAGACATGTGATTACAGCGTTAGGCACGACATTGAAACATTAAGCCAAGGGGAGAGGTTCCTTGACCCTTGATTCTGACATCTTCTCAAAGGTCAGGGAGGGAAAATGGGGGTCACCGAACACACAAACATATTTTCTTTAAAGAGACCTAATGGAGCAGGAAGGGAAAGAGGGGTCACACACCGCTGGGGTCATATTTAATGTTGTTGATGTTTTCTTTTTAATTGGTGCTCCCAGACCACATGCGTTGTTTTTACAGAAGCCGCCTTTGCTCTGGCACAATAGATGAAAAAAAATCCAAAATGGAGAGGTGAGGGCGCTTTGGATTTTTCCTCTAACCAGTGAAACCATATTTAGACATATGTTAATAATCTCTGCACGTAGTTATGATTGCTTGAAATTTGGCTTTATGCAGGATTTTTATCCTTACTTATGTAGTAACACGACTCTAGCATTAATGTCACCAAAAAAAGATCATGCATGACTTTTACTGTGTATCAGGCAACATTTCACAGCACCAGTCATTTATACAGCCCTATTGGCATTAGCATGATTTTTCAGCTAATTGGTGCAAATTTATAGCACACTCATATTGCTGTGTTACCTTCAGTTATAAAAGTGACGTACATAAAAAAAAAAAAAACTGAAAAGAAATTTGATTTTGCAATTTTACGTCTTGAAATTGGTCCTCTGTCTCTTTAAGAAGCTCCCGCTCTTTCCAACACTCCGCCTTCATCATGTCATCATGACCATGCTTCTGATCTACAGCAGTTTTAAGGAGCGTTGGACTGAGAAATAGTTTGTATGATGAGCTCAGCATTGATTTTATACCATTTATAAAAATCTGTCTTAGATATTTATAGATTAAGCAGATTTTACAAAATGATGAACTTGTCCTTTATTACCCCCCTCTGTGTTGTATTTTATGCCTTTAATTTTATTAATTGCATTTCTACTTCTAGTCATAGTAGAATTGCACTTTAGACTTCATGGGTCTATAAGTGCAAAAAAAAAAAAAAGAGGATATCTTATCCTCATGTTCAACTCTATCCCCAAGTCAGCCAGATACACATCCATTTTAAACAAAATTGACTCGGATCTCGCACATTAACAGTTTCCCTTGAGCTGACCTTGACTTGAACACAGACAGCCTGAGGCGGTGGGCTGAAGGCTGGACTCCCCCTAAGCTCCCTCCCCTCCCCCAAAGACTGCCTGCTGTTCGACTGCAAGAGAGAGAGAGAGAAAAAATACATGTCCCGATGCCTCCACTGCTTTGTGCTCTGATCTTCACACAGGTTGCTAAAACAAAGCCCTCATTAATATTTACAGCCTCTCTGATGGGACGGGATCAATGGAGAGAGGTGAAAGAGATGGGAGAGTGGGCCTGAATAATCACCATCAACTCTCAGGCTCTTCTCTTTTTCTCTAAAGTGAAGAGATTTCTAGGGTATGAATACGGGAAGACAGCAGCGGAGTTCACTCGAATAGGAAAGCATTTGGAAAACCAAAGTTCTTTTAGGGCGTGCTAAAAGAAAATAGTCTGGCAGATTATTTTGTAATTTTGGTTGCCAATATTTCAACATGTTCAGCTGCTGCGGTTCTGTTTCACTCTGCGCCGTGTCAAACAAAGCAAACCCTGCGAGAAAACCTGTTCTCCCCCTCGCCTGCGGTGGCGCTGCATCAAGAACCACTGAAGGAAATGACACAAAACCGTCTGACGAACACATTGAGTGCATCTACCTTCTTCACAAACTGCACGCATAATGGCAAGGCATCAGATGTTAGTGGTTGTAGGATTTCTGTTTAATCTGTAGCAAAAGACAAGCCATTTCTCCCTTTTTGTCATTAGACTCACATATTTGTTTTGGTTGCATCTACCCAGAATGCCCTGCAATGTTGTCTGCTTCCTGCCATGCTGTGATAACTTCCTGAAGGCAGAGTTTCAGACAAGAGGGATTTTTTTAAAAGAGACAGAGGCCCAATTTCAAAAGTAAAATCTCTTTCAGGTCATATTTGGTATATAAAACATTTTCATAACAACTGAAGTTAAACTAGCTTTGTCATTGTGCAATAAAATGACACTGTGTGCCTGGAAAATGCATAGGACCACACCTTTAAGAGTTATGCTTTGTGGTTTTAACATGATAAAAGGTGGATAAATCCATAAGTTCTTTTAATGCGCTTTATCTAAATGTCAACATTACTTCCTCTCTTGGTCTTCATTGTTCAGGTCCAAAAAACATTGCGGGGTCCAGGTGTCTTCATCGCCGGGCCCCAGCAGTGCAGAACTCCACAGTAAAATCCCAACAATCCGATGTGTTCTGCGCCCCCTGCAGGCGGGCCCCCTGCAGGCGTGCGGGCCGCAAGCGAATCAGACGGGCAGCGCTCGCATCGCCGACCATCTTGACTGACAGCAGCCCCGCAGTGCACTCTTAAACTGCAGAAGGAGCAAGCTGTTAATCACAAGAGTTTGCCTCCATTTCTTATTTTCCTTTTTTTTTTTTTTTTTTTTTTTTGCTTTTCTGTTTTTTGTTCCGACTGAGGGGAGACCTGGCCTGGGTGATGAATGCCCTCACTTCTTCACATTTCAAAAGTACAGTTTATCCATGAGGAATGGAGCCACTTGTGCACGGGCGGGAGGGAAATTGCCTGTTTTTTTTCCTCTGACCTGCAGCAGAGGGTGAGAAAGTGAATGGAAAGCGATATGAGAGCATCTGCCCTCCGAGGTGATGAATACTGTGCAAATTAGAAGAAGAGGCCTTTCAATCTACACTACTTTTTCTTTCACCTTGCGCTCACCGCCCTCAGTCATTTTCTATTATTTTCTCCACCGCTCACTCCTCCTTTTTTTTTCTAAGTTCTACTGTTTTTTTCTTCTTTTCTTTTGGTGTCAGTGTTTCTATCCTCGCTCTGTCTGTGGTGTCTGCGCGCTGCATGGGCGCTCGGGTTGACAGGTTCAGCTCGGGGAGGTCAGGAGGTCGAGGGCAGCATTTGCAGGATGTGGGACAGAAAGCTGAGGCAGCACAGCTTTTAGTGGAAACACACCATGCAGCAGGAACCGGGAGGCCGTGCCGAACCGCAGACAACCACAACCTTGTTTTGAAATTTGATAAATATGTATTCTTTTTGCATACGCCATCAGGAGTTATCGCTGAAAGCAGAGCGCAAAAGAAAAAAAAAAAGAAAAGATGCTAAAATTAACAGAAAAAGATCGTCGCCTCTGCCTCCAGCTGGTATGTCACGCAAACTATTTGCGGCAATGATAAGCAGTTAAATAACGATCGCGTGTTTCAGCTGGCCAAAATCCGGGGAACGTTGTTTGTGTGCACATAATTAGTCTGAGCACATAACGACATCTCTTTATCCCGCAGCTCATCCTGCTGCTGCTAAATGATGAATGTCTGGCTCCGAAAAATGCTCAGAAACAGAAAAAAAAAAAAAAAAAAACCTGCTGAAAGTCGAACACAAAGCCAGTGTGACTTAGAAGGGATGTGAGTGGAATAAGAAAACTGAAGGCAGACTGCTGGACAGGCTTAAAAATCCACTTTTTATCCCCAACCCAGCTCTTTTTTTTTTTTTTTTTAGTCCTGCTGGATTGAAACGGACATTGATCTGGGAAAAAAGAATGAGCTACTTTGTAGTTAAGATTTTCTATAAAGGTACCTTGCAAAACTGTTCTTGTCCATTGAACTCTAACCGCATTCTCTCCACATCACAACCACAAACTTTAATACGTTTATTAATGGAAGGTAGATGTTGCATAGGTTTTAAGTTTTTTTTTTTTGTTTTTTTTTGGACAAACTTTATTCTTGGAAGTGAGGCATACATTTATATTCACTGCTTTACCCCTACAGTCTGACTGAGCTGTAACTCTTTTGCGAGAACAACAATAATAATAAAAAAAGAAGAAATAATAGAAAAAATTGTATTGGTCGGCCACTTTTAAAAAATGGATTCATGCTTGGATTAGTGCTTTGTGATGTGCAAAGCACTGTAAAACCACCTGCCCTGGAGAATTTGCTTAGAATTTAGATCTATAATTTTCTGATCACTGATATCTGGAATACTCGGCAGAATGTTTCCTGGTGCATCATGTTTCATCCCCAGCCAAACGGCAACACAGCAAATTCTGATTGTCTTTGTTTCCACAGTTAGTCAAACTAAACTTTTCTTTAGAAAGTCAGTGACTCCTCCATGTGATGCAACTTTTTGTAATTTGCTGCTAGATGGTAAGCCAGCCGCCCAATCAAGAAAGGGAGACAATTAAATGTGTTGTCATTCTCGTAAGTAAATGAGAAATTTAGCAGTTTGCATACACTCTACTGTGTCATTCCTCCCTTTGCAGTAATCTTTTATTAATAGTCTAGGACTGTAATTTGGCAGTCCTAGTCAGCAAATTTGGGTTCAGCATTCTGGTTTTTCGAACCAGGCAATCTGCTCGGGGGCTGAAACGATCAGGTTGGTGTATTTTAATGTTGCAACACTCATTTCATTCAAGATGTTTTAAAACTCAGTTGAAATTCATTTTAACCCCTGGAGAGCAAAGTTATATCCCACAGACATGTATAACATTAAAACGACTTCCTAACTTCAAGTTACACAACTCTAAATCTTCTTGCTGAGCCAAAACGAATGAATGCAAATGATTGACAACTGTGAAGCAAAGTGCAACCTTATTACAAGAACCAGTGCTTTTCGGCAGGGCAATTATCCCATTTTGAGGACACCTCAAAATGATGTGCGGATGAGAAATCAGATTAAAACAAACACTGAACTTCACACGAAAATGTTGATTATGAAACATCTAATCAAACATTTGCAGTCTGTAGACACTCTGAGCTGAGCTGTCAGCAGATCCCAGGGGCGAAAGTCACGGAAGAGTGGCTTGTCTGCAACCAGACAAGAAAAGCGACGCCTACCTGTTTACATCGTCTGCGTCTGCTCGCTTTCCCTGGGGGTTCATTCCAGTGGCTGTGGGTACATCAGTTAATTTGAAAGATGCAATTAAAACGGCGAGAGATATTTCCAAGCCTCATGTTTGCGGCTTCATCCCCACAACAATAAAAGATGACAAATGAGTTTGAGTCTTTTTTTTCCCGCCCTGTATGCCAAACGGGCGGCGGTCGAGTTCTTCTGCACACAAAAAGAGACCTTTAGACCAACATCTGCATAACAAAAGAAACCGTTTTATCCGTTTCGCTGATAAAGCCACCTGTGTGCCAAAATAAGCACTGGGACGGAAAGATCTAATTTGTGCATAAGTTGATTCCCATTTGGTATAGATGGGAATCAAAAAGTTGAAGAAAACTATGTCATGACGGTAATGCTATGTGAGATGATCTGTGACAAAAATTGATCTTGTCTGCCTTCTCCCAGCTCTAACTAGAAAAAAACCAATCAGAGTCAGGGAGTGGGTCTTACTGCTGTCAATCACAATCATGTGGTGCTGCTCATTCTCCCTCCTTCCACTGTACAGCGTCATCTGTTGTGAATGCTCAGTTTAGTCAGCATAGTCACCAATGACAGCAGATCAATGGTTTTCCTGTAACAGTAAGTTGTTTCTCCATTTACCTGAGGGTGATTGACCGCACTGAGACCCTCCTCCTGGCTCTGATTGGTTGTTTTTGGTCATGATTAGGGAATTTCTTCACAGGGTAACAATAGCTCAGGAAGGAGGTGGAGGAAAATCAAACTTCATAAATGATCTGTCTCTTACTGTCACAACATGGAGGTAGTTTTAACAAATACATAAAAAAAACATATTCTTTATTAATTAAAAACATACTGCAACTTTAAGGTCGTGCCACAAGGTCCTCTTCGGATGCTGCTCCAAAAACTTCTTGGCATTTTAATTCAGATATTTCTCGATGTGTCACTTTGCCCAATATTTTAATAATCCATATTTAAATTCATATAAGTAATGTTAAAAGAAATTACATACAATCTAGACATACGTTCTTGTCAGAGAGAACCACTTGAGGACCAAACAGCTAAACAGAGGAAGCCTGGGGTCTTACTTCAGACTGCTGTGTTTTATTACTGCACTTGAAGGTAACATTCCAGTTTAAAAAAAAAAGCATTAATGAGCTATATAGGAGGCTTACAGTCTGAAATAATTGCTTCCAGATTGCAGCTAATTGATATCCGTTGTACTTCACAGCTTGTCCTTCAGATTTGAACTTCTTAGCTTCTGAGCTACATCAGCCTGGACCAATGAACGAGTTTTCATAAGTTCTAGTTGCAATTGAATTTTAATAATGAAGAAAATGATTGAGGAGGAAACTGATTTATCTTGTAATTAACGTCGCCATGGTTTATGGACTTTGTCCAACCAAAGATCCTATTAAATGGAAACAACATTTTCCTATTGAATATGTTGTTCTGAAGAAAAACCACTCATGTCGCTGATTAATGAAACAAATATCTGACCTTTGTAAACCATCAAGAACAGAGGAGGCAGACCAGTTGGCCACCAGGTTTGAGGACCAAGTGGAACCAAAAAGGCAGCAATGACTATTGCTTATTCTGGACTGTGCAGAATAATCAGGAACAGCATCTCGTCTTCCTCTGTCTGCTCTGAGCAGCAGCGGTGAGAAATGACCCTCCGTTGGTCTCTCTGCAGGCCGTCCTCTTCTGCATGGCGCGTGATTTGTTCAGGGACAATGACGACTCGATGATGATTTATGGTCAGCTGGGAAGCTGCAGCTGTACGGTTACATGAGCAGAAATGGAAAAAAACCGAAAACAAATCCACATTTAAAACGTGCATGGAGAAGTGTACAAACGAACACAAAGTCTGTTGAATAGAATCTGCACTTCTGCTGAGCTCATTAAACAAACGACTTCTTTAGTGATGATGAGTTTCAGAAAGACAGTTTTTAAAGAGACAGAGACCCAATTTCAGTGTGCCAAATTACAAAATCAAATTTCTTTTAACCGCATTTTTGACCAACTGAAGCTAACGTGATTGTGCTATAAAACGGCACTGGACGCCTGGAAAACACAAAATACTGCTCCTTTAAGAATTAATATAATGTAGTAACTTTGCATCGCTTGTCGGAGTTCCTTAATTCTTCAAACAAAAAAATAGGGTAAGAAAGGAAGTGATGACCAGTGGTCTGTTTTCAGACATCGAAGCTTTTAACAGTATCCCATCAGTGACCTTACGGGGCTTTTCCAACTGTTGGTTTGTGGGACCCGGCTCTTCTTCCCAACTGCATCCACAACCTCAACCTTCACCCGCTAAGCATCATGGTGTCATGGCGGGTCTGAACGATCCAGACGGCAGACTCGAGGTTAATGCTATTCGCTGCAGAAAAACAAACAAAACGACAACAGACAAAAAAACAAAAACAAAAACAAAAAAAACTGGAGCCTGTTTTGGCACCGGTGAAGGATGAGCAGTGACGAGCACGGATAGCAGATGGCGGGAGAATCTGTAATTATAATTCTCTGGTGGGAAACGTGGCACTGTTGGAATGAAGCGCTGCCGCTCGCCACCCTGATGGCGAAAGTGTTTGTACGTTTGAGCAGTTTCGTTTTCAGGCCGCGGTTTCTCGATGTGGCTTTGGCCTGTGGAGGACAGGCTGCTTAACGGCGCCAGACTACAGCGCCGTTGGTGTCTGCCAAGCGCGTCTTTGGAAGGGTAATTACCTGCCCGGTCACAAACACAATGAATATGGACAAAGCCGGTCGAACTGAATTTAAATGGGATGAGCCTGTAATGGATCCCAAACGGGGAGCGAGGTCTGAGCTCTGCCCCGGAGGGACTCACCTGTGATTTAGCCCCCTTCCCTCTGCATGTGACGGGGGGGGGGGGGGCGCTGTGGCATCTTCCCCCGCGTGCCCCCGGTGACCCTGAATGCTCCCTCTTCCGTAGGAGGGTGCATAATTGTCTAATTAAATGTGGGGGGGTGAGGGGGGGCTGCTGCCCCGGCGTAGCTCATTAAAGACATTGCTCCATCAGCTCCTGACTGTCTTTCTTTTAAGAAGGTCAAACAAAGAACTGAGCTCAGGACACGTTGTCTCCCCTGGTTGGCCAAATAAATGTATTTCTGAGCATGGAAATGTTTGAGTAACTCGGCCATTTTGACAGCATGACTAACAGACGCAGAAAACGAAAGGAATCCACAGAGAGACTATCAAGAAGGAAAATGAAAACAAAGCACAGTCAGGCATAATTTCTTTTCTGTTTTCTCGAGACGTGAGTCTCGGGAGTTTTTTATTCACCTGTTAGCGTGGTGAAGAAAAATTGCAATGTTTGGTACGTTTTCAGTTGATCTGGTTCGTTGTCACGCCACAACGCCACAAAAAAAAAAAAAAAAAAAAATGCATCAGATTTCAGCGGTTGTTGGATTTCTCTTTTAGACAAAAGGCATTTCTCCTGCTAGCATTAGGGCCTCCGGACGGTTTGAACCGCACCAGAGTTCACTTTAAAACCAGCCAATGCCAATGAATAACCAAACATGCCAAGAAGGGTCAAACGCTGAACCTTGCAGATGTCTTCAAAAAGTGAGTGATTTCTTTACAACCTCCTAAGGACAGTTATCCAAACATTGAGGGCTTGTAAAATTGGATCCTGCCTGGATCAGAGAATCCACATTAAGTTAATTCTTGTGCACCAAAATATTTTCCAAATTGCTGGAAGGCAATTGTTTTAATCAAAAATATTCGAGGAGTGCAAATTAACTTGTGACCGAAGCTGCATGTGTTAGAATCCAAAAAACTGGTATCCAAGTGCAAACGTTCTATTTTAATCTTGTCATCAGCATGCAGGAGGTTGCTGTTTTTCTATTGGTTTTGAAAACAAAGCTTTTTTTGTCCCTGTAATTTTTCAGGGAAAAGCTGCACACAGCTGTCTCCAATCGTATGCAAATTGTGTGATTGTGTGACTCTGCCGTGTGCATGTAAAATCGTGAAGCTTGGTGAATTACGACACGTGTTGTCACCCCGGTGCTGCTAAAAAATGTCCACCCTGACACACATCTCACCAGATAATGGTAATGTAACCTTTCCAGTTCCAATCAGGTCTACAAACACATCTCCTCCTGCCGTACGCTGTCCTCATATATTTATATGTGCCATAAATATTTCATAGAGCTGATGTCAGAGGTGAACATGTGTCCTGTCCTAAATGTTTCCACCCCCTCCGCTGACAGAGAAGCAGACGTTTTGGTTTTGGGAACAGCGTAGGACCTGCTTGTTCTTCCAGGTGTCTCTTGCCAAGAGAGGGAGGTGAAAAACTGTTTCGTGTCAGTTCTCTGCGAAAATTGGTCTCATGACGTGTTTGACAACTAATCAACTCACAACTTCAAAATGTATGGATTTTGTGCCATTATCTGGGTAGTTTGTTAGTTAAGTTGCGCTGTCAAAAATCAGCAGGAGCAATTCGGTTCATTTAGAGGACAAAAAAAAAAAATGGAAGTTCGATTTTTAAACACTTTCAGCATGTTGTTTGATCATTTATGAACGTCGCCTTTTAAAACTTCATATCTTGGTGGCCAGATATACATTTAGTTTAGAACTAAATATTTAGTTTGGTTGCCAAATAATTAGTTTGCCAACCAAATAATTATTTTGGAGTGAAATATTTAGTTTGCTGATTAATACTGAGCTAAATAATTAGTTTTCCAACCAAAATGTTTGCGAGCAAATATTTACTTTGCTAACTAAATATGTAGTTTGCTAGCTATATGTTTCTTTTGGAGGTAATTATTTAGTTTCGAGCACAAATATTTAGTTTGCCAACTAAATGATTAGTTTGAAAAGGTGACATTTATAGACAAATTAGCCTGGTGAAACAATGACCTTAAAGCCCCCATTTTTCTTTTCCCTCGGCAGAATAAATAACCCCGGGATTTCCGTTAATATTTGCCTGCGTAACCTCACAACCGACACCCCGTAGTTGTTAGGTCGGTAAATTAGACTTTGCTTTTTTGGTGCATGAATAATTTATGAATAGCAGGGCAGACTTTAGCTCCTTAGAAACAATAATGACAGAAAACATAGTTCAGGACTCATTTTTCTAATTAGACTCAGAAGCGGCGGTTAGTTCATGTGATCCTGCAGCCATAATAATCTGAGTGCAGCATTTTGTGTTTCCCAGCTGGTTCAGAGAGCAGCTCGAGTCAGAGATCCAGCGATGAAAGAGGTGGCGCCCTGCATATCTTTACGCTGTATTATGTTCGGTATTCAACATTTAATAATGAAGTGTAGGGGGATTTGTTTTTTGTTGTTTTTTTTGTTATCATTGCAAAAGAGAGAAAGAAAAAAAAAAAAAAAGCCATGAATTTTTTAGCCTGAGGAGAAAAATCTGCTGTGAAGTCTGCTGGGACGGGTTCCTCTGTGCTGCTGCCTGGAACAGGACGAGCAGACAGCTGATGAGAATTTATCTTTATATCATTTAGGATGTCTGCAGACACCAGATTTGGCTATTATTTTACATCTATAATGCCTCCAGCTGGCTTTATTTCTCGCAGATTCACCTTGTAACTCTTGTTGAGAAAGCATACCATTTCTACTTCTTAAAGCTTAAAGCTTCAATTATGACAGAATTACCAGAGTTGATGCGTAACAGAGTCCCGCATGCAGACATGGACCACCTCTGTTTGCTGCCCCCTCTGGTAAAGACGTGGGAAAAAAAATCCTATAAATAAATTCATATTGTGCTGCAGTAACACATGGAACAATCCAACCTTGAATTTTGGAATATGTATTCGGTGGTTTACAAAACTTCTTAAGAATTATTTTTAAATATATATGATAAAATCCCTGTTGGTAAATTTGTATCTGCTCTCCTTATTGACGTCATGAGTTGTAAAGTGTTTTGGTCTCCAGACTGAGTCGGCCATGGAAAAAGATTGATTTTCAAATTTTTTCATTTCTACTGAAACATCATACATTTTCAGGTTACTGGTCGACTCCACCAGATCTTTCATTAACATGTTTTGAATCCATAGTCCAAGATCCAAGTACCAATGCCCTCTAACAAAGGGCCCCCAGTCCTTTCCCACACCTTAATGAGTCTTTTGTGTGTGTGATTGTTGCAGCAGCAAGAAATTCCTGATTTTATTTATGTCTTCTTCAGCAGAAAGTGAATCATTGGAAGTCAAAATTGGAAATCCAAGGAAGAAAGAGCTGATTTTCATTTAGAACAAACACATACTAAAGCAGCAGGCACAACTGAGAAATGCTTTCAAACTCAAACTCCCTCATCATGGAAACAACACAAAGAAGTTCACATGATGCAGCTTTTGAGGAGATTTCCAAAAGGACGCAGCCTTCTGCTGAAAAACCAGGAGCAGCGGAGATACCAGCGGCTTTTATATGTACGTTTCCAGGTTTTTTTTTTTGTTGTTTTACTTTGTGGGTGCAGCATATAGTGAGCTGCGCTCTATAGTCCGGAAAATACGGTACCTTTTTTTTTTTTTTTTAATGGCCCTCTTAGTCCAAATAAAATCATGTCAATTGTAAAAACGCAAAAGACAAATGTCATATTGGTCATTCAAGTTAACATGAACTGTTTACAGCCATCCTAGAGCATCTCAAAATGGATTAAAGAAATCAAAATGATTTCATTTTGCAAGTTTGTCTTTGAAGAGACTTTTGGTCAAAGTGATTAGTCAGCAAAAAAAGGAAATCCAGAAAATGTGATGGATCAGTTTTCCGGAAAAGTTGCACCAGTCCGCATAATATCTGTGACTGAGTGCAACCTCAACATCGTGACTCACTGAAGGAACGGACAAATCTTTGGATTCGGTGCTTGTTGCTGAAAAAAAATCCATCTTAGTTTTGTCTGGCCAGAGCCTGTGGTGATGGTTGGAATTAACTAACTTATTATTATTATTATTATTATTATCAGGATGTAGGGTTGCAAATATGGTCTAAGGGTTGTAAAGGTGATCCTACTGTAGTTCCCTGTTGGTGAATATCTTGTGTCTTTTGTCAAGATAAATATGGAACCTCACTTAGAGTTTAAAATTGACCGGTTTCTGTTTCATGTCATATTCATACCTCAGGGAAATGGAAAGCTGTAGACTGCGAATAAGAAGTTCTTTGAAAGCCAGCTGAAAAAAAAAGTTGAAGTCGTCTTAATTTTTCCCCTTTCATGTCCGCAAAATTCATTTTAAACATACAGGTTCTGAAGTGAAATATACACATCTTTATCAATGGTGGCAAAATCTAGTGCTTATGAAAATGATTTGGAGAGTGCAAAATGTGATTTGAAATGAATTTTACTACTCCAGAGAGCTGAATATAACCAGATTTGACCCTTTTAACCCGGACAGGATGCAGATCTATGCATACAGGCCAACAGAGGGAGCCCAATAGCTGTTCATCTTCCTGCTGAAACACTGCAGTGTGTGTTGGCAGAAAAGCTTTATTAATGGAAGTCAGTTTAGTCAGAAATTCTCCCACCTTCCGTCCGAGTCGGACGGAAGATGGACTTTTCCAAAAGACATGTACGCTGTGGGTGTCGGGCTGCCATGCATGGTCTAAAATCTGCTTCCTGGCCTTTGCAAGAAAGAGTAAAAAAAAAAAAAAAAAAAGAAAAAAAAACCCGCACATATAGCTCAGAGAAGCTGAGTCTGTACTGGCAGGTGTGATGAAAGAGGCTTGGAGTACACAGCTGTGATCTGTCACATTTTGAAGGTGATTTAGGTTTCAGAGGCTTCCAGAGGGTTTTTTTTTTCTTTCTTCTTCTTCTTTCTCTCTGTAAGCTGCCTCGGTAACCTGTCAGCTGCTCCGGCTCCAGAAACGGAGACCACACGTCTCCGGGGACCGGCGGGGCTTTTCTGCCCCGCTCCGGCGCTGCGCCGTGTTTGCAGGAGTAGTTATCCCACCAGGCTGACATGCTCCGCCGGTGTCCCGCACTCGTCATGAGCCGGCTCTCCTGAATATTCAGCGAAGATTAATGAGATTGTAAGTAGATTGTGACAGATAATTTGGAGGTAATGAGATTCAGACATTTAATTTGCATCGTGGACAACGGGACTTCTTCGAGATAGCGTCAGCGTACACGCATTCTAACATCGCCGGAGCTCCTCTTGAATATTAGCTCGGCACCAATCTGATCCACGCGGCTGAGGGATGATGGATCGGCTTTCTATTTTTCATTAAGTCAAAGATTTGTATTCTTTTCATAATGAGTCGCAGTGTTTCTGCTCAGGGGCCGCTGAGGTGTGCGGCTGAACTCCAGAGTTCTGATGTCACTCGGAAAGGGGCTCAGGAATATTACTTCAATAAATATTGGATGAAAGAGCAATTCAGTCACTTCATTACACTCTGTGAGTAACACGTGCCTGCGTTCATTAGGCGGTCCCCCAGTATCTGCATTTAATATTCTTTGTTTACAGTGGCGGCTCGGATATGATGAACCCCATGAATATGGAGCAGCTGGCCGCGTCGCGCCGCCGCTCATCTCGTATTCCGCACACAAATAAACTCGCAGCCAGCAATAGTTACTGTGGGGGTTTTACTTTTTTTTTTTTTCTATAAACATT
This sequence comes from Poeciliopsis turrubarensis, assembly GCA_010277015.1. Classification (NCBI taxonomy): domain Eukaryota; kingdom Metazoa; phylum Chordata; class Actinopteri; order Cyprinodontiformes; family Poeciliidae; genus Poeciliopsis; species Poeciliopsis turrubarensis. Next base: position 184,187 of record VMRN01000056.1, read on the forward strand.
TGATAAACTTCATGTAGTTACATAGATGACAAAGGAACTTGGTCTCAGATTTATTTATTTATTTTTGCCTGGTGGTGAAATAAAACCTGGCTGCGTCTGAGGTTTTCAGGCTCCGGAGAAACACAAAGGCAGCGTCTGGAGGGGGAGAAAAAAGTACGGCAGAGGTGCTGATGAACACGTCGGAGGTGAGCATCTTTCTGCATCCTTCGCTAAGTGTGGATGTTGTGTGTACAGCTGTGGCTGTGAGGGGGCGGAGGGGAGTCAGACAGGAAAAGAAGCATGAGGTCTGGCCCAGAGCATTTGGCACAAAGGGGCCCTCTCCCATTATGCATGCTGGCTGCATCTGTGGGAGATAAGGTTTGGACCAGGGAGATAAGGTCAGGTCCTGCTAATGAAACACATGCTAAGGGTTTGCATGGAAACCTCCCCTCTCTGCTTGCACGTTTTTTTTTTTTTATTTATTCCGAAGCGTTTCATTTCACTCGCCCCTTAATATTACCTCATTATCAAGCCAGCCTTCTGTCTTTGTTACCTATATGAATATGTAGAGGAGCGCCGTTCCCCCAGATCAGGTCATTCAGCTCCAGCTACTGATGCAAGATCACCCAAGGACGTATGCAGTACCTCGAGAAAAATCTGATCATCTTTCTTAAACCTTGTGAGCTTCACTGTGTTTTATGGGGATTTTGGAGAGTGAAAATCTGAAAAGTGAGGTGGGCATTTATGTTCACCTGAGTTGATGCTTCATGGACACATTAGCGACAACAGTGTCGCTAATGTGTCGGGATTCAACACGAGAAAACAAGCAAACATTTACCACACAAAAACCATTCAGCCTGTTTCAGTGTTATGTTTGCAAGTTGATGCTTATCTTGCTATGATCTCCTGATCATCTGTCAGAGTTGGTACGCGGGTCGTCTTATTTATTATTTTATATTTATTTATTTCGAATATGACAGAAGTATATAATCACACACATGAACAAGGATTGGAAAAAACACATTTTTGTACTACAATAATCTCAACATGCTCAAAAAGGAGCAGGAAGAAGCAATAAACGTCTACATTTTTTTAACTGATGCAAAACACGCTGAATTCTGCAGCACATCGACATGCTGAGGTTGTAAAAGTCAAGCTAGCATCACTGACCTACTTTCTCGCTATTCTTTTTTATTTTTTAATTCAAACTTTTCCTGACCTTCTGATCTGGCTTTTGTGATGTTGACAATTAGATGCAAAGCACCGCGTCCCTTTTTCTTTTATACATCACACTCAGATTTGAGATTTAAGTCGTTATGTTGACAACTTAACAGCTAAAATCAGTAGCGGAACCTTACGAGAAAAACATCACACTGTGCGTATGCACGCCGCACTTTTGAGATTGGTAAAAACATTTAAAAAATCATAATTCTTCATGCATTTTTGCACTGGTTTATGACACAAAAGTCTAATAAAATACATAACTTAAAAGGGGAAATCTGTCAAGAGGTGTGAATACTTTTGCTGGGCGCCGTGTTACATGCTACAGCTGCAGCCTTTCGTCTGCACCTGACTGAGATCATCCAAGAACATGTAAAAAGAATCTCAAGTTTATTAGGGACAGTATTTATGAAACATGGCTTCAGCGTTGGGAGTGTTCCCTGTCGAAGCATATCTGCCTCATTGTTTATATCCCTGAGTTTTAAGTGTCGCTGGAGGGCGCGGCACCGTCAATCCGCTCAGGTGACTGTTTTACTACGAGCGCAGAGGAAGCGCGACTGTCTCTCTCTCTCTCTCCTCCCCGCCGCCTCCGGCCGCCGTTCTGCGCCAGACGACAGCTTGACAGCTGTTTCCAATGACTCGAGGAGAAAAAAAAGAAAAGAAAAAAAAAAAAAAGCATCGATACCCTCCCTTCAGCTGGCCTCATTTGGGACAAAATGGAGAGCGGCCAAGTACCCTCTTCACTGGGACGGAGACATGGACAGCAGAGAAAGGTCATCAGCAGAGAGAGAGGGGATGGAGGAGGAGAGAGCAGCCTGAAATGACACGGACCGTATTTCAGCTATTAATGAATTTAAACCTTTTACCGTTTCCTAAAGTGAACACTGAGCCTTTTAAATGTCACCTACCCTGAAAAGAGAAACTTCACATGCAGTAGGAAAGGACTGCAGACCTGAATCAACCCACACTGACTCACTCTACAGATGTAGCATAAAATAAAGGAGTGATTTAACTTAAATACAAAATAAAGTGCCCTGATTACCGAAATACCAGGTTCACACATGCTGTGTTTTAGTTAGCTATGCTTTACCGATTCACTGTTTGTACTTCAGCAGCTGGGATTCAACTACTACCATGTAAGTTTAGTTCAGATCATGGCATGTAAGAATTAGTTTAGCGTTATACTTGAAATGATAAAAACATCTTGTATTGTCTTTTGTAAATTTGATGTTGCACACGGAAAACATTCAGATTGTTGTCCACAAAATTCCGTGGCATGAGAACTGCGACTCAGAGGCCGTTTATCTTTTGCATGTGCCTCACTGTTAAAAACCTAAATGTCAGAGCCATGCAGCAGGGACCTGATGATGACTCCGTCCCTTAAGTTCATAAGCTGGGATTTGCAGATACTCTCCTCGGCATGCTGATTACTTGATGTGGCTGTAATTTCAATCCATTTGGTTTTATCTTCTAATGAATTCAGAAACATTTAAAACACCCTTTGCAGACACTCCAATATTAAGTGCGGAACTCGTAGTTCAAGATGGCCGTTGAATACAGACAGGAGGAAAAAAAACAAGAGCTGTCCTCACACAATTTTTCACCTTTCATGTCTGTAAACACATAATACACACATCCTCCAAGTCCTTGGAGCAAAAGGTTTTCCTAAATTCTTCATGATATCAATTTTAACAAGTCAAGGAAAAATGCTCTTGTCAGATTTTAGTTCATATTGACATGATGACATGGATGTTCAAAGTGTAAAAATACAATACAAAACCAAATTATGAAACAAACCATAAACAATGACATGAAAATCATCAAAGCACATCATCAAATGTATTGATCAATATTCCAGTGACTATGAACAGGTGGGTTTCTGGGCTCGATTTAAAGGCACTGTGTCTCAGTAGCTTTGCACGTTTCTGGAAGTTTGTTCCAGGTTAGTAGAGCATGAAAACCGAAAGCTGGTTCTTTCTCCAGGTTTGGTTCCGATGCTGGAGGTACATGGTAAACTATGACCAGAAGACCTGGGTGGTCTGGACGGTTGATACAGCAACAGATCTTTAATGTATTTTGGTGCTGAGTGTTCAGTGATTTCTAAAGAACCCAGATGCGGATTGGACTGTCGTTTAAACTCGGACCCCTTTTCGTTATTCACACCACTGGGCCATTTTCTCTATCCAGAGATCATTTTGGCTAACGCTCCAATATTTGAACTACTCAGACAAGCTCATCTGGTACTAAATGATGCAGCATTAAAATGTCCTTAAATTGCTTTCCTTCAGATCTAGATGCCTAATGGCATCAAGTTGCTACCATATGATTGCCTCCATGACTTGTGCTAAGAAGCAAATGAACGAAACAACTTAATAAAGTGGTTGTGTGTGTATAATGGGAGCACATAGAATGGGTTCATGTGATAAGGGTCTACGCTCTTGTGCTTTTAACGAAGACATGCAAGAACCACGATAGAATGATATTTCCCAAAATACAACAGAATAAGGCAAGCAACAATCAGTGTTTGTTGCAGTAATGGTGTCTACATGCAGGCATTGGTGTTTTTTCTCCCCCCTTTTTTATTGATTCATTTTGTGAAATCTCACGCTGATAGCCTCCTTCCTTCTTCAAGTGCTGCGATGGCTGCTGGATACTCTGCCTCCGTACCTGTTCAATGCAAATGTAATCCCGTAGTTAATAGAAGCCGCGGAGTGAGGATGCAATAGGTGCAATTGAACAATTTATTTCCATTTATGTGTAAATTTTCATCACATCTATGCAATAAAGCAGGAGCAGGAGATTGTACACAAAAGTGTTACCTCAGCAAATGAAATTCATCAAGCAAAATTAGCATGCCCGCTATCCTAATAACAAACAAACAAACAAAAAAAAAAACGAGCCCATATCATGTCATGCAGATGAAATCGCTGGTTTAAGAGATCTCTGTTGTGGACGAGGATCAATAGTTTTCCCATGCCTCTTCAAACATCGATCGCCTCCTTTGAGATTTAATTAGTTCCTGAATATGTTCAGTGTAACATGAATATTGCGGGATAGCTATCGAACAGTGGGATGACCTATACTGCAGCAGCCCAGGGATCAATTATGAACGTTGTAATTTGCTATTGATGTAATTGATGAATTTGTCCAATTATACTGGAGAAAGTGGTCAGCCTTTTTCTCCCCGCAGCTCAATGAGCAGCCAAACGGTAGAGCCGTACAAACTGTACAATAGGTGAGCACTTGGCATTTTGACGGTTTGTCACACGTAGCTTTGAAAATGCACTTCATATGGTAGCAGATGCAATCTGTCCTTGTTTTTGATAAATATTGCAAAATACAATATTGTAATCTAAATCATCAGATAGCTAAAGGCATATTTCAACATTTATTTCCACATTTTCTCATCTGTTGGCTTCAACTGTAAAGCTTAAATTCGATTAATGCACTAAATCAAGAAATAAAAACATCTCATAAAATGCTTCTTCTTGGTAAGGAGTAAGGATGCTACAGTTAAAAGGCCCTTGTCCACTTGGAGTGAAAGCAGAGGTGCTAGCTACATTTAGAGTTCATAAAGTGAAGATTTATCTATAGACTCATCCAGTGAGGACGTGGACATCAGGGTGACTGTAGTGACATTCTAAACTAAATTCAGATTTAAAACCCAAACTTAAATCTAATTCTAAACATAAAACCTTTGGCAATGCTCATCTATTGGCTATCATTATAGCTCCTGTTCTGACTGGCATTGTTACTCTCATGTACTTGTTTGATTGTATTTACCCAGAATGCCCTGCACCATAGTCCACTTCCTGCTTTTGGAGCGCTCTCTTGTCCACTTGTGCATTCAAACTGACACCAGATTTCACTTGAACCAGACCCAGACCAAGGTTTCTATGAGGACCAGCGTTTTTGTTATTTTTTTTGATCCACATCGGAGTTTCACACTTTCAAAATGTTTTCTGGCTCCATGATGTGTCTTGTGTTAAATTTATGTAAAGAAACATTTAGACCTAAATTTCCCCTTGACTTGACTCTTGTGAACCTGCATTTATATGCAAGTCCTCCAATGTCAAGATTACATACAAATTCTGCGTCTACAACCACAAATCACTGACTTATAACGTTCTATTCCTCATATCTTGGCATAAAACGCTAACAAGTAATGTCAAGTCATACTGATGAACATTCAACATTATTACTGTATTTTTTGCATAATTTAGACTCCAGCCTGTTTGAATATTTTATGCATAACGTTAACACAACAGTCCTCTTTACCATGGTGCACATGAAACCATATGACCTTTGTTAATAATTAGATATAAAAAATTAAAAACAAATTTTTTACCATTAGCGTTTTATTAGTTTGTGCGCCACCAATTATCAGTGGTCCCATAGTGAAAAAAGTCAAATATTAGCATGATTTAAATATGTATTTAGTAGAACAGCCTCAAGAGGAATGTAAAAACCAATGCAGATTTTTTTTTTAAATGCATTTTATTTATGCTTAATTACATCGAGTGAAGCGGCTCCCATAAATCTGGCAACGTAGCAGCCGTTCTCACTGTTGTCCCAGAGCTAATTAAAATCACACTGAGGGGTTTGTGGAGCAACGCAAGCCACCTACAAGTTGATCAGAATTGAGCGAGTAAATGAAATGATTCATTTTGTCTTTTGCTGCTGCTGCTTTTAGTGCGCTAATGAATCATTTGAATACAGTTTAAACAACTGTACTGTTATGCTGTATTTGGTGTTTTTGTTTTGTTTTTCGTCAAAAGATCTCGCCGCTAATTAAAATTTCATAAGAGAACTGCAGTTGTAAAAATGTGTGCTTTTCTTGTGAAACATGTACGTGATTTCATTTGTTTAGTCATATTTTTTTGTTAAGCCACATCTGTTCCATGCTGCTCATTGCACAACGAGGTTTCTTCTGCACCACGACAAATTTGGGGTTGTTGGATAAATTGTATATAAGTTATCTCACTTTATTCTAAGTTACT
>VMRN01000056.1:190396-383482 GCA_010277015.1 Poeciliopsis turrubarensis
GTGTCTTTCTTTTAGCAAATGTATGTTATGGTTATTTGAACCTAACAGGGGTGAACAGTAAAGTCCACAGATCCATGTTTAGATGCGTCTTGTTTTATGTTTTGGTTATGTCAAATCATCACTCCTGACTTTTGGCAAAGACTGTAGGGTCAAATGGTCAAACATTGACCATAACTCAATATTTCATTCTACTCTGCTGCCTTCGCCTTACTTGAAGTCAAGTTATAATCTGTAATCAGTACAAACATACAAGTTTTTACATACTTCAAATTTGAGACTAAAAGTGATGTGTGAATCATATTTCATTTTAAGCAATAAAATGTTTTCTCATTAAGATGTTTTGTACTCGCATTTTTTCTTCCATGTCTTTTACTAGCTTAAGAAGCAACCAGAGGATGTGAAAATCTTTTGTTTGATGACTTGGTCGTCAGAATAATCGATAGTTTACTCAGTTAATAAAATAAATAGGAATGATTGAGATCAGAGCAAATGCAGCTGGGTATTTTCGGCGGGACAAGGAAATGAATGCTCAGATATCATCCATCCGAGTTCAATTTAGCACAAAATGGGCAAGACGTTTCTCTAGGGGAACAAAGCTGGCATCTTCCAGAAGAAAAAAAAAAATAAGTGGCTCAATGTGTTAATTTGGGAAGCTCGGACAAAAGTGCATGACCAACTTGTCAAAAAGAATTTGAAAACCGTGTAAAATTTCTATACTGATTTACAAACTGTTGCCGATTTGAGTTATGTTGGGTTTTTTTTTTTACTCTGGCTGTATAATTGAATTCACATCTTGCTCATCTTCAAAGTAACATATTCTCTTCCATTGCTGGTGAACAACACAAAGGGCCTTACTTAAAGTTGGACATATTGATTGTTATAAAGGAAAGCTTTGCAACAGTGTACACTGTTATGTGTACACAATCACACTTTTTAAAAGTTGTAAATTAAGAAAATGTGAAAATTAGGGAGCAAAAACATTTGATATTTTCGTGTTTTTGTCTGACAGAAACCATGTGATAATGCGGTTTGTGGACTTTGTGTCTTGGTTTTCTGCAGCCAGACAGTCAAATCAAACCTAAAACCAAAACTCAGCCCTCTGGATGTGCGATTAGCTATTTAAAGATAAAACAAACAGAAAAACAAAACACTTTTACAGATTTGCAGGAAATTGTCGACACTTCTCACACTTTTTATTGGTATTTTCTGGTTCCGAAAACATTTCCTGTGACAGTAATTGCTGTGAAATTTCTTCACTCTTGTCCTTGAATTGATCACATCAGACTTACCTCTGTTATCGAGGGGCTTTGCACAGTTGTTGTAATTTCAGCCTGTGGGAGAAAAAAAAAAATAGCCCATCTTTCCTGAGCCGCCGCTGCTGTTGAATTGCACTTTGCGCCGCAGATTGGTGCTTATGGCTGCGACTGCTTCCCCGCCTGGCGTCCGCACAAAGCCACCAACGGGACCCTTTGATGTTTGCCTCGGCGGATCAAAGATGTTAGTGAGCAGACCTGCCAGGTGCGCCCGCTCTTTCATCTTACTTACTTTATCAGTCTGCTGCTACCTATTCTCTGCAAAGCGACACAACAATGTGTCCCGTTCAGGCGGCATCCATAATTCACAGGCGAGACTCCCTCGATTTCAGATAGCCCCCCCCCCGCGCCCCGTTCTGGATGCTCGGAACGATTTTTTGAAGTGGTCTGTAAAAGCCGGCGGAGGACGTCGTCTCTTTGTGCAGACTCGCTTATCGTTCCGTCCCCAGATTTGATCTCAATCCTTTTGACCTCAAAGGAGAAGAAAGGAGAGTTCACGCTTTCCCGAAGTCATAAATATTTGAGTCCGTGTGACCGCCTTTGATTGCTTGCTCTTTTCTGCGGCAGCAAGTGCAAATGTTAGGCCAGTGTGGCTTTCCGAATCCGCCCTGATTGTTCAGAAATTGTCGGGTCTTTGGCATCTTTGCCAAGCCGACTTTGCGGCCCTCGTGAGCAAAGAGCGGTTTAAAAGCAGACCACGACAACCTCTTTTGTTTTCTTTTCTTTCCGCTGAGATTCCCAGAGGACACCAAGTGCTTCATCAGAGAATTTCTACATTATTGATTAAAAAGGAGATAATAAAACTTGGTAGGCCCTGGGGTAACGATCTCACGTCTCCGTTTACATTTCTGTAATTCATCCCTGTATTCATCTCCTCTTCCCCGCGCAGCGTATGGATCACGCACGGCTGGAACCCGAGTCGCTGCGGCTCAGATCATCGACGCTTTGATCTCTGTGTAAGCAGATGACGTTTTCATGCATAATCACCGTATTGATTTGGCCCCTCCTCTCCGCCCGCCCCATCCCGATTGATCTGGAAACTAATTGTGCCCTTTTCTCTCTCGGCGGCGTCTTGCTGGGATCAAGTCTTCATCTCAAAACTACCAATCTTGTTAAAGGGAACGTAAGCGATCTCAACAGTTTAGCAGGAGACAAGAAAAAAAAAAAAAAAAAGGACCTCTTTAATGGCAATTAACGTCACACATTTTAGTTTAAGAGTGCCATTTGTAGCTTTGGTAATTGAGTAAACACCGGCGGGTTTTACATCTTCACCCAGAAAAATGAGGGCGTCAACAGGCAGCCGAGGGCACCATCACTGTTGGTCTTCAGTTTGACTCAGTGGAAAATTGTTAAGCCTGCCAGACTGAGAAGCTGGGAAAAGTCTTGATGATTCCTTTTTGCTTGGACAATGGTGGCATATGACTCTGCCACCATTCAAGGAACAAATCAAGCATTGAAAATGAATATATTCAGGGTTTCTCACTGAAAACTTGCAGTCTTTTGTAAGGGCGGCCAGTGCAGGCCTTCAGCGATCCATTGTATTTTTATGTCAAAAAATGTTGAATGTTGCAAAAAATTTGGAGGGCAAGTAGAGCCTGGTGGTCTGCACCAGAAATACTGAAGAGGACATGAGAACAACTTCCTTATCAACCAAATATAAACAAAAATGGATGACGGCAGATTTCTGTATGGTCTCTCCTTTTTCTTTCACACATAACCATGAGCCGTTTTTCTGAATTTACCCACAATCCCCTGCACTGCAGCCTGCTTGCTGCGTTTGGAGTGGTCTCGCTTATGCTTTGCATTCACAAGTCCCTTCAAGTGAGACTTTTTACACTGACCAGAATTAGCTTTTTTGGTCTGCATCGGTTTGGTTGCATATTCACACCTCCACCAAACGAACCGAACTTTCCAGGCAAATGGACACCAGATGAAAACTGGCACTTTCCAAACAAATCAACTTTTGTCTCAACAATCCATTTGACATCTGCCAAATCTAAATAAGAGGTGGCGCATATTACATTTTACCACGCATCCTCCACTATATCATTGCCAATCTTTCGCTAGATTTAGATTTCAGTTGTATATTTGCTGTTATCAAGATCCCACTAGCTTATCTTCAAAGTATCAGAATAGTCACAATGGAGCAAATGTTTGTTTTTTTCTTTTAACACTGACACATGAAGAGAAAATGTATTCAGCGCCGACTGTGACTGATGGCTGCTGTCTGCGTAAGAAATCTCAATAATCCTAAAAAGACAAGAAAATGAGGTGTGCTTTGAGTCATTTGTTTCTGAAGACAGCCTGGCTGCTGCATCCCATCACTGCCCATGAGGCCCCTTCACCCTGAACGAGCCGATCCCATTTCAGCCACGCGGAGAGTGATAGAGGGGCCTCTGTCTGCCGCTTGGCAGGCTGTTGATGGAGTCTTTGACTGTAAGAAGTATCCAGATTGTGGAGAAGGGCAGAACAAAGAGGACTCATCCTCGCCTGAGGGCCACCATAACTCACTACTGTCGCCACTTTGATCACTGCTACAGACAGGCTTTGGGATCTTCTGTATTTCCTGAAACTTAATTGAAACACACACACACACACACAGATCATTTTTGAATTAAGAGATTGCATGCAGAGCCCAAGACCTAATGCACTGTGGCACGTACAACACGTGGATATTTACAGAACCGAGAAACTTCGTGTTGAGGAAACCTAGGTAACCACATCCTATATATATGCAGAAGGGTTGATGGTGTTATTTATGAAAGGTTCTTCTTTCATATGTAGATGGCTTCAAAAGACACAGTTGTGAAGATGTTAACCTAAGGTGTTATGATATACTGCATCTTTTTTTTTTAAATTATTATTTTATCTTCTGTGACACTGTAATTAAGATTTCCTGCTTTTTTGCATTTGCAAATGTGACAACTGAGAAAAATAGTAGCACAGAGTCATTGTTCTGCCGGAATCTCAAGTTTTCTTTCCCATCTCAAACAGGATCTTTTAGGGTTGACTTGTATTTAGCTACATTCATGCACATATTTACTGTAGCCTCATGATGAGTTGGTGTCCCATCAACTCATCTCCACGTCTTCTGAATTGTGTTTTCTTGGCTGCTTCTCTGATTAACCTGGAAGTTTAAGTGAACTAACATGTCTTGACAGATTTAGTTGTGCTGTTCTCTTTGTACTTTCAGATTATGGATAGGAGAGTCCTTTGCTTAATGCCCAGGATATTGTTTTTCTTTCTCAACAAATCTCTCAAATGTGTTTTCTGCTTACGATTCTGTCTAACTACCTACCAATTTAAGTAGACAGTCATGTCTGGGAACTGGAATTGCTGCCTTTTCACAGCAGAGAACACGCAGGTTGCATACGTTTAGAAGTGTGAACGACCCTGGCAAAAAACATCCGATTAGACAAAAAAACGGAATTGGGTCGCTTCAGGTTGCAATGTGAATGCAGCCCAAGGTTTCACTGTTTAAAAAAGGTAATTGTAAACAGATGGGACATACAAACCACAATAAGGAATCCTGTGCATCCCCTGTGGAAATGAGGAATATTTAGTATTTGAACTATGACAATAGGCAATAATGGGTGTTTTTAGAGGAGTCTCTTGTATTTGCAGAATTCAGCTGTTTTTTTCCCTTTCTTCCAGAATATGATGGAGCAGCTCACTGTAAAAGCCTAAGAAAGGATTTATTGCCTTGAATGACTGAGACCTCTGGACTTTTCTAACAAATCGATGTTCGACCTGACAACTGAATGTCTTCCACTGAATCTAACAACTTGAGTAAGACTTTAGCAGTTGCCTAAAAACAGTGGTCTGCTGCAGAAAAGTTGGATTCTGTCATCACCGATGATGTTTATAACCTTGAAAATCTTTGAGGAAGTAACATTCGAAAACGTTATTCTACCAGCATCATTGAGCGTTGCCATTCAGAACAGGTGCAATAAACACTTGGAAGACGGCATTATCTTGGCGTTCAGCGTTTGCCCACAGACACTGGAAGATAAAATGTATTTTTATGTTCCCAGTAAATCGGAGACAGCAGAGCATTGAGAGCAGTGACGGCGGAGAACTGCATAAACTGGCTCACCGAGTAATGCAGAGATAGATTCAAGGGGATTAATCACTGGCGTTAGAATTCATTTCTAGTTTTGGGAGCTAACGGCGCAATCCACCAGAGCTCCGCTTTATCTCGACAGGTTCAGTTAGGATTAATAGTTTCTTGTTCTCAATAGATCAGCAGAATGCAGAATCACGGGATTTTAAGCTTTCCTTGAGAGCTGCGCACATGTCAGATAAGAAACTTGTGGCAATGTAACTCATTTAGCTTCAACAAGCCGCCCACATTTGCATTTCACACGGGTCCATTTTACTGAAAGATTAAGCTTAGCAGAAGCTGAGGCCACCTTATCAAAACTAAAGCAAGAAAATGTTTTATGCAACTGTACGTAAAGAAACATGAACATAAACAAGGCTCCAGATGGTCGATTTGGCTGTCATGTAAGTATTGAAATTATAGCCCAGTAAAAAGATGATTATGAAAACAATGGCGGCGTGGATAGCAGCATAGTTTGCCAAAAGACTCAGAGAAAACATCCCCCCCCCCAAAAAAATAATTGTAAACAGATGGGACATGCAAAGCACAGCAAGGCGAGAACAGACATAAGTGATGGGAGAGGTGAGCTAACATCTGCCAGGGAAGCATTTCATCTCTGCATCTGGCAGGAGTATTGCTCTCTGATTTGAGTTTAAAATATGCTAAATGTTAGCGTAATTGTAATGTGGCATGTTTTTGTATCCAAATGTGACGAGTAATCTTCAAGCCACATGTCGGGAATGAAAATGTAACATTTTCTGTGAGCCCTGTCAAAACCGAAGGCCCCCGGGGGCCAAATCCGGCCCGCTGTAAGTTGAAGCATACTTTGTGTGCTTAAATATCAATCAAATCAAAGCATGCCGCCAAATTACATCACTCTGAAAAGATGGTGAATTTCAATGTGTGCTTACTGAATGCAGAGGCAGTTATTTATTCATATTTAAACAGTTTGTTGATGGGTTTATCAAAAGATTCGGCCTCAACCAGACGTCTGAGGACATTCGTGAACCGAGATCTTGACATGGCCCAAAATGGAAGTTTGAAAACTTTCCTCTAAACATAAATATGTTTTTTTTTTTTCCTATAAAAGAAAAATGTTGTACTACAGACATGAGATGTTTGTGGGAAAATACTAATACAGGGTGGGGAAAGGCGAGTAAAGAACTACTTTCCCAGCCAAAATGGGAGACTTGACAGGTATTTAACTACAGTTTTGCTCCTATTTGTCAGTTTGCTTTAGTTCTAGGCTGTCATTAGCATTTAATACTCCATTTTGATAAAATGTTTACATTTTTGCTTGTAGCACGTTTTGAAGCTGTTGCACTGTATTGAATGAATGGACTGTCTCTTCAGAAATGTTTAGTTTTCCCTTCTTGTATATTTCAGTTTTGACTGAAGCTGCGTTGCTAATCCTGCTGCCAACATGCCATTTTGCTGAAGCTGTTGTTAGTTGGGAACTTTATGCTACTTTTTACGGATCGTTCACTAAACTAAAGACTCATTTTGTTCCTTAACATTGAACTTTATATTCATTTTTGCAGCCCAGAAAAAGTAGTTATTTCTGAGAAGAAAGAATCCCTTTTAATCCCAGCTCCATATGCTTTAGCTATAACAGAGCTTAATGTTTCAGCATATCAAAGTGAGCCATGCTTGGTACATATCGGACGTTCAGAGTGTGGATGTCTTGCCTGAAACCAATATGGACTTAACTTGAAAGAATGTGTTCATTTGATAAATTAGACATGATTTTTGTGGTTAATTTTTAAAAATATCTTTGGCTGTTTTTCGTGAACAGAATCAATGGTCTCTGAAACAGAAGGGAGCTCCGTGTTCTGAAAGAGAAACAGCTTTCAGTCTGTTTACATTATTTATTCCTCATTGTCAGAGCCAATGGATTTTTTTTTTTTTTTTGGGGGGGTGGAGGGGAACTGCACGAGTCACTTGCTTCAAGTTTGGGCTTTTTAAAAGTCCATGTATTTGTGGTGAATATTAAAATGCTGCAGCTGGCCTGCAGTATTTATAATGAATTTAATCTTAATGCCTGAGCATAAAAATTGGGAAGTTATAAAAAAAAAAAAAAAAATCAGCAGCTACAGCAGTTCAGCAATAAAAAGCTCGTTTCATAGTAAATTTTTCTGGAGCTTTGTATTAAAAACTGCTGGAATTTATAAACAAAATATTAAGTGGGAGGTTTTGTCAGTTTGCTGATCTCGGAGGAAAATGTCTACTGTGATGCAAGTAGGCATGCGCTTGATTCTTATCATGTCAGCAAATTAAGCACAGTGTCATATTATTCAAACAAGTTTAAAACAAAAAATGATAAAATTGCATCAGAAAAAAATGCAAAAAAAATTATAAGGTTTATATATATATATATATATATATAAAATGCAAATATAAGCCTTATAGCAGAATATACGGTGGGCACCGTAAGAAAGACGTTCAGTATTAAATTATGAACTGATAGGCACGTTATTGCGAGGTAACACTAGAAGATGTCCCCTAGAGGGCTCTGTACTGATTAAATGTGGCTGCAATGAAACTTTATGTGAACATTTTACGATCCCAAATCAACCTGCACACCCAGAACAACGCATACGTCACCGACAGTATCATCACGACATCGTAAGGCAAAAGAAGCTGATGAAAAAGCGCAACTAAAAGCAACAGCATTTCAGAATTTTCAGGACGATCATTTTTAGCCATAGCTTGCGCCGGATTTACTGAAACTCGCTTCTTCTGGTTCAGAATTGTGAGGCTTGAGTTGCGTTAGTGATGTAAAAAGACAACTGAAATGCGTCAAAACCTTTTCAAAGTGTCATGAATCCGATTTTTGTTTTTGCTGAGTAAAACGATTGGAATTGCACTGTTAAGATCACACTGTGACAGTGTGACCCAGGTCGCATCTGGGGAAAGAAAAACATTGGATAGGGGTCACAAAAGATGTCCCCTTGAGGGCCAATGCTGTGTGAACGTAGCCGAAGTTTCTCCAGATTTTTAAAGTAAATGTGATTGTGATTATTGCACAGATCATTACACCTTCTTGCCGTTCTGGTCTTCATCGAGTGACCTTGGGAGAAAAATCAAGCTGATATTGGTAGTTTAGTCCAACCATCTGCTCTATTAACAAGCCTGGAGTCTGCTGCTTTACACTCACGCTGCTCAGTGCTTGCCGTCTATCTTTAAAACTGTAACCATAATAACTATGACGATGGATGACACTCTTTAGTCATTTTGGTAACATTGTAAAACCATAACGTAGTTTTCCAGGTGAAGCTCAGTGTTTCCACAGAGGGAATTAGTCATCATGGTACCCGGGCTGATGGGTTTAGCTCTCAGGAAGCAACCCTCCATCTGAAGGCTAATCGAGGTATTTTGCACCCCCAGAGATCACAGGTTGATACTGTGACATGCATTTTAATCTGAAAATTAGAGGAGAATTCCAGGTCCATATTCCTGAGCACCAGGGAGACTGTAAGGATTATTAAACATCTATATCAATTATTGGACATGTAACATGGGTAGTTGCGCTGGGTAATTCCACGGCTCCTGCTAATGGCTACCATCTGGACCTTCTTACTAACTTCATCACATGCAGAGCAGGCAGAGCAGGCAGAGCAGGCTCTAAAATTACAAGCATGGAACCTTTTTATGTTGAAAAGAAGGTCTGGAAGGTAAAGGTAGGAAAATGTCTTGCATGTACAACACGTTGTTCATGCATCTATAACTCGTTCACTTAGACTGCCTTGCAAAGGTATTTCCATCCCTTAACTTTTTCCGTTAAGGGATGGGTTAAGGGTTAAGGCCAGCGTCGCTAACTTAAATGTATTTTTGTTTGTATTACTTGTTTTTTTTTTAACGTAATAGTTCCACATACAGCAGTGGAGAATTATTGAGAGGACAGTAAACAATACACATTAAATGTAGAAGTACAGCTATTTTCAGATATTCTACCTAACATTAGTCGTTACTTTGCCTTGGTCCATACGTCACTTCTAATGTGACAAAATGAAAAATTTGAGGTTTATGGATACTTTTGCTATGTATTCCAGAGCTGTTCTTTAATTCTATGAACTACTGGCAAGATGTCCAAGCAGAAATTTACTATTTATTCGCAGAAAATAAGAAATGATCAAAATAGTGAAAAAGATGCAGTCCAAGTTCATATTAATTTAGAAACAACAATACTAAAGTTTAACTCAGGAAGAGTCCAGAAGTGAATATTTGATGGAATAACCAGGAGATTTTCAACAGAGTTCAGTTCAGTGGACTATTCATCTTTTCTAGAGTTGTATATCTGTTGCTCCTGATCTTAATTGCTGATGATAAAAGATGAGTTTGTTACTGTCATTTTTATTCTCTATGATAACCACCGGCTCCAGAATGCGGTGGATAAACTGCAGCGAGTTGTTTTCTGGCTCGGCTCCCTCTCCCTGCGCTCGATTCTCCGTTAACCTTTCACACTCTATAAGGCACTATAACATTTGGCTCTTGTTCCAGTGTGTCCAGTCTGGCTGCCTGCATGACAATTTTAATGACTTTGTACTTAATCTGTGGGAGAATTCAGCAAACCGTATGCCGACTAGAAAAGGTCACATAAATTCAGTGTTATTGGAAAAGGTTCAGGGCTTTTAGAAACGCTGCTTCCCTTCCTCTGCGCTCTTCTGGCCAGGAATGTTCTGTTCTTCTTTCTGCACCTTCACCGACTCAATGGATGAGGCCGGGGATGACATTAATCACGGTGTTTGGGTGCTCAGCCGCTTTGCAGTCATTTTTCACACCAAGCAAATCTCGTCTGTAAAAATCGCACGACCACGAAAAGAATCTGTTTTTCTCGTTGCCAATATTCAAGCCTTCTACTGACAAAGACAGCACTGGCCCTGTGTTTAGGGTTTGTCAAAGTGTACATTTCAGATTTATCATGCTGATTGATTTTACATTTCCATTGTTGAGTGCATCTATCCAGGCTTATTTTTTATTTTTTTTTTATTGTTTGGTCATAGTTCAGGTATAATTTGAGCTTTTCGAGATGCTAATCAGCTGCTCCCAGTTGTACAAACAACCCCATTGCCGCGGATACACATCATAACGATGTGAGAGCAAACGCTCCAAAAGCAGAGGGAACAATGGCTCAGCCAAAAATAATTAGGAACAACAGTCTAGGTGGAAAGGAGAGCTGCACCAGCATGTCGTTATTCTTGAAAGTGAATTGGCTCATGCAGTTTGGTCTTCTAGTTGTTTTCTTAGATTACATTTTATGTATTTTGAAGGTGGAATCTCCAGAACAACCATTTTCAATATTATTCAACATATTTTTTTAAATGCTATTTTGAATTTTGTTATTTCAGAAGAAAATTAGGCAAAAGTTGGTAATGTTAGTCTCTGACAGCACAAAAAATGACAAAATGTTTTTTTTTTTTTTTAAATTTTTTTAGATTTGCTATCAAAATAAATGGAAAATATCTGTTGCTACTTTTTTCCTGGAGCCTTACTGCTTGGCCTCTGACCAGACCAAAGAGCACAGCCAGAAGACAGAAGTTTGATCATAAAGCATAAGTATCATAACCCAGACATAACGTCTCTCTCCCGGCTTTCTAACCAGACAGAGAGTTAGAAGCAGGTGAGGTGGATTAGCAGAGCTTCACAACAACTGGTGGAATCATCACAAGTCGTCTTGGACGACAGCCTCCTGGTTATTCCATCAACTATCGATATCTGAACTCTACCTGAGTTCAAACATTAATATTGTTTTTTCTAAATGAATATGAACTTGTTTTCTTTGGATTAGAAATCAGAGAAACTGATCATTTTGTCATGGTCTCTGTATCTATTGCTGTCCACAGGCAGGGATTGTGATGATGCCGTCCCACATGCCTTTAACGTCAGATAAAGGCACTCTTCTCTTCCCGACTGCTCTCACTATCCCATGATGCATCTGTGTGATCAATGGGACTCGTGGCTTCACTCTTATCCCTCTCTGCCTTCCCCAGTAATCAGTGGTGTGATGTGATCAGAGCCACTCGCCTGTCCTGTCCTCCCCTCATGTCATCCAGAAACAAAGTATCCTCTCTGTCATTTCTGACAGTCGTATGACAGCAGGGCTGAGGTTTGGGGGCTGGGGTTGTCCAAGTGTTATTCATCTCTGAAAGTGAGGACTTAAACCTCCAAGCCACCGCTTTGTGCACCTCCTACCCCCTTCCTCCTCTCCAGAAACGCTCCGATATTAAGGATGGAAGATGAAGTGGCTGAACTCCGCATGCCGCAGGAGTTTTACAGCCAGATGTCATTTCAGTATCAGCTCTTTTATTATGCACGCAGTTTTATTTACAAGGATGGCTGTAAAGCCGCAGCTCACAAACAAACAAAGCCGCCGGCCACCAATCATTATTATTCAATAGGAGACCCTTCACCCCCCACCCCCGCCCCTCCCCGCCCTCAAAACACTCTGTGCTTTCAGAGCGACCGCGGGCCAGGTTTCAGACTGCACACATCTATAAAAGTGAGTGATGTTTAGCTTTTCTGGAGAAGAAGGGAAAGATCCTTCTGTCAAAAGCGGCTCTTAAGATGCTGTCAATCATTCGGCGGCAGCGCCACCAGGGAGCGTTTGTCTGCGGCTCACAGACAGTTCAAGGTTAATTAGTGTACATCATCAAATATTGATAATGGAATGATCAGTCACTGCTTTTAGCAATGCGAGGTGCATGTGAGGCTAGTTTTCACGGGAATGAATATTACATTTGAATGGGCTCGGTGATAAGAAAGTGGCATTTTAACCTTTAAGGTAGTCGTTGTGGGACTGGGTTAATGAGAGCTGCTTAATGGGAGAACGTTTCCCTTGAGGAGCACAGAGTAATTATTTGATTTGTTAGGAAGTGAAAAACTTTTATCTTGACATAGAGCTTAATCACAAAGGTTTCATTTTGTTTTTCAGATGAGCTGGGTTTGCAAGGTATGTTATGACGCTATAACGTCTTAGCTTCCTATTTATGACCAAACATGAGCTCAGCTAATGGCTGAGCCATCTCTAAACAAAATAAACTCGAGTTTATTTTGTTACCTGGCAAGCAGTCAGCGAGTAAATCTTAATTTTAGTTTAGTCTGGACTTGAAAATGTGACTTGTAAAAATCTCTGCCGACTCATGTTCAACCTCCCACCACAGCCCAGAATGAAACACAGCGGTTTAATGTTTCACAGCCAACTGTCGTTCAGAGCAGACCGTAAAGTTAGACGCTAAATGAAAAATCACCCAGAGATTTCCACGCGAAACAATCTAGAGCTGTTTTCTGAGGATTAGGCCTTGTTCCTCTCCGCAGGGATCCAGTGTTTGAGCATGTAAACCAGACGAGTTTAATAATCCGAAATGAAAAGACCACATCTAATCGCCGCACGTTGAGAGCCATTGTGGTGGCTTTGTGTTTTGTTCCTGTTAAAGTTGCTCCATGGATAATCTCCTGGAGTCTGTAATCCAGCTTTTGGAACAGACGGAAGTGCCTCTCGATTCATTCCCATACTGACGCAGGCAAAGGGATTAGCTGATGCTACCAGTTTGCAAAACAAAACAATGGGCTGAAGAGGGGAAAACTCTCCCATTTAGAATTTTTGGGCACTTCTGGAATAAATAAAGTACCTTCAGGACTTTGGTTTTCGCTGACGAGAAGTACGCTGCGTGATGGCACAGTTTGTCATTCTTTAATTAGGCTAAGTGAATGTGCAGCGTTTCCACAGGCGTAATGACACGCAGAGGTAAAAGGTTGAGGTGCAGTTTGTCGGTGAGATCGTTCCGCCGCCTCGTGTCACCAACTGTGAGGGGGGAGGGGGGGGAAACGTTATTGCTAGCACAGACAAAATGGTTTAAGTGTGGCTTAATGAGAGACTGTCAGTCAAATAAATGAAATAATTGCTCCTGCTTAATTAAAATTATTCATTGCTAATTTTCTGGGATAGGTTGTTTTTGTTCCTGCCATGTTGAAATTGATTTCCACTGTGAAACGGCCATGCTGTAATCAATCGAATTAACTAAATCATGCTAAATGAACAGCCCTTTTCGTGAATACACACTGTTTAGCAGCCTCCGTGGGAGCAGGAAGCAAATATTTAACTTTCTACTTCTGCTTTATGAATACGGGACCTAATTTTAAGCGGATTTGATGTCTGACACAGTTTCAAGATGGGCAAAATGGACAATTTTCAAGCTTTTAAAGTGAAGTCAACACACTGAAAACACTAGAACAAGCAACTGGGTTGTAAATTTAATCAGAACAAACTGTAGAATATTAGTCTCTTTTTATTAAGTTCAACTTTGTTGTATTAAATATAATCTGGCATGAAGACAAAGGTGGAATCTGCAAATAAACGACAAGCGGTCTAAAATATTAACGAAGGAGAGTGAAGGAGCATAGCAAAACAGTGCTAAAATATTAATGGCATTATATTGTAGAGCTATAAATAGAGCCTTACAAAGGAATTGATCAAAACCTTCCACAGTTAATGTGAGCACAGGTTGGATTTGGTGTCAGACTGATTCGCAGTACGATGTATAAGTTGGCAGAAGGTTCCACAATATCTGTTAAACAGTTTTTTCAATTTCATTTTATTTTGAGAGCCAAACTGTATTTGACCAGAACATCAAATACAGTCGATTAAACTTACCAAGACTAATTATTGACTTTCTGTAAGACCTTCACAGCTCCATTTATGATGAGAGAAAATGACACTGAGATGAAGTCTTCTCTAATAAGGCGACTTCTGAATGCAAATGGTTGCACTGGATATGTTTGGGTGACTATAAACGCAAGCCACAATTATTGAAGTCGTGAAACGTTTTGACTTAAAAGTTTCCCTCAGTTTCAAAGCTGACAACCTGCTGGTTTTTTTCTCACCAAGTCTTGCTACAAATGAACTGAAGTTTGTTGTCAAACTATGACAAACGTTTGCGTGAATACTTTTGTTAATCTCTGCATGTAGAACATTTCAAGCATGATACAGTTGTCTTTTTGATGATGCGTTATAACATTTCCAATTAATTTGTCCAAAGTTGACAGAGAAGGTGTTAAGGATGAGGGAAGGGGAATATATTGTATGATGATTTTTTTTTTTCAAACAGAACCAACACAGGCTTCGATTTCACTATTTTCAAAACTCGTTCTTCTATGTAAACCAACCCAAAAGGAAACTTTTTAATTGCTCACATCTTTATTTTAGCCAAGTTAGAAGGAAAATCTTTGCTTGAGGACTAATACAGAAATAGATCCCACAGAGTCTTTCCAGCCAGCCAGAGATGCCAAAGCAAGAACTTTTTCATTTCCTTTAATTGACATCAAAGTGTCATTTTGTAATTTTTTTAAAAATGTCTTTTCCACTTATTTATTTATTTCTAAGGCCCGAGCAGCAAAGCGCTGCAAAGGCCTATTGTCTTCATACTGTTTATGATTTTATTATTACAATTCTGCCCCCCTAAAGCAGCTTTTTGGGGGCTTTATTACATTCAAAAACTCACCAAACATCTGCGGTGGCGAGCGGGCGTTGGTGCTGGAAGCCCCCCGGAGCGGCGCTGAGCCGCGTGACGCCGCTAGTGGCTTTAGTTTTTTCCCCCATCAGCCATGACCTTTTTTCCTGGCGTCAAACAGGCACACAGTGGTTTGTTTTCTTTTGTCAGACGTTACCCAAGGTTGTCCTGTTTTTCTGTAATCACTCTTCCTGTGAGGTTGTTGACCACAAACCCTAATGAAGCTTCGTGTCACAGCTGGAGAGAAGAGGAAGACTTTCAAGGTTGCATTCTGTATTCCTTGTTAGTTTTGCTCCACGTTTTACTCCTTTTTTAATTGTAATTTTCAGAATTTTTCTGTAGTTTCCTCTTTCACTTTGAGGGGGATAGTTAAAGATTTTAACTGGGGATGATTCAATCCAGATTTTTTTCCCATTATCATTATATGGATACTTATAAGAACATGCATATTCCAGCGTGCTTCACAAATTAGCCAGCGTTGTCCCTAAGAATATAATATCACTCCACCAGAGCACAATGTCATGAACAGAGTCATACTGGAGTAAATACACAAAAGTTTTAGTCATGCAAAAATTTAAATATCACGAATTTCTATTTATTCCAATCAATGGCCAATATCGAATAAAAACATAAATCACTGCTGCATTAGTTAAGTATACAAAGCTCCTATGAAGTGTGTCTGCAGAAACTTTACTCCAAAATACTGTTTTCACCTGCAAATGATGCTCTGTAGGCAGGCATTTGTTGCATTGTGAAACATTTATTAAACTGGAACAAATTCTTCTGGCTAGTTATTTACCAAGCTCAGCAACTGCACTTTGTTTTAAAGCTATTACACGTTTCTATGGCAGCAGCAATATCATTTTCATTTTTTTTTACTGTGAGGGAAAAAGAGAGACAAAGACTAAAATACGTTCAAGAGCAGCTGCTCTCTTAAAAAAATAGATGGAACAAAAGTTACACAGTTCCTCCTTTTTCTCTCCGACTGCCTCGCCGTGTCTTGAAGTCTTCGCCTGTCCCGCCTCTCTTGGTCTCGTCTGGCCTGACTCCAGATGACTTTGTGCTCCAGGCGTTCAGTTTAAAGTCGTTTGAACTCGACAGAAAAGCAGGGAGTTATTGAAAAGAGGTGGACTGCCAAAAAAGAAAGACAACCTCAGAAAGAGTGCGCGAGCTTCCACGGATTGTCTTCGATCAAGCTGTGACACGGAGCTGGATGAGGGTTTGTGTTGTAGAAACTTCTAAGGAGGAGGGCAAACAGAGACCCGCGGCAGAGCTTGACAGCAGAAAAACTGGAAGCCACAGAGGGGCTCATTTGGAGATGCTGTGGCCTGTGAGGGTGAATACAACTCGGCGGTTCTGAGAGAGACGTTGCTACCTAGAGGAGTCTATATTGAGAGCGTCTCAGACATGCCCAACACCGTCCTTCAGTTTATTAGTATGTGACCTCTGAATCAGGGTGTAAAGTTCAGAGGCTATATTGATATTTCTGAGGCTCAGTCTATCGCTTCTGCTGGTGAAACCTCCTGCAGTTCTTGGACGAGTTTAGATTCTGACATGAAGTTAAAAATAAACTTCTTCCAACAATTCATCCCTGTGTTTCGGTTTATTGGACCTGGTGAGAAACATATTTTATATTTAGCTTTCGAAAGTCTATGAAAACAATCTTTCTGCACATATCTTTGAGAAATAAACCATGCAGACATTTTGGCATTGTGAGCTTCAGAGGGTGACGCACATTTTCAGGTGCATTGCTTCCAGTTCTGCAAAATCTACAGATTGTTGTGTGACATTGCAGTTTAGAGGAGAGTTAAGCATCTATTTGTTAAACATGAAAGAAAACATATTTGATAGAAAAACAAAAGAAATTTTTCAACATTATATAAAATGAAGCTACATTTGGATTAGAATTTTAAGAAGATGCCTAAAATGTATCGAGGTTGTGGACATTTTAATTTTCCTCAGAATAATATTTTCTTTTCTTTTCTAATCTAATCATACAGATTGTTGCGAATCCACCTTTCGACCTTATCAGGGAGATTCCTAAGCCTTCCTGGTAAGGAAGACACTCTGCAGTCTCCATTTTTAAAAAAAAAATAGGGCATCATGAGACCTCGGTCTTCCAATTCAGTTTTAACTGCCTCCACAATGTTGCAGAGCTGCATCAAACAACACAATCCTACAACATCCACAGCCTTAAGGAAGTCTGGGCCAATCTCATCCTGGTGGGATTGAGAAGATCTTTGGAGTATTCTTCCCACCGACCCAGATGGTCCCAAGTCAACATCAGCATCACCTCATTCTCACCATAGACACTGTTGGTGGTGCACCAATTGTTAATAGATTTGACAGTTTCTACGTATTTGAAATGGGCAGGGAATGCGCTTCAGAGATTTCCTCAGATGTTTTACAGGCTTGGACTTCAACATACTTTCTGCAGAGAAGCTTTTGGTGAGCTGGTGCCCGTCGAGTCGACCTGCTGGACTCGATGGGCATGTCGTTCATGGTGAACCCAGAGCGTAAAAAAAGATTGAGCTGATTTGTGAGTTTTTCCCCCCATTTTCAAACTTGTCAGTCTGCGAAGGTTTTCCTTTCAGTCCTGTAACAGATTTATGACGGTTTTCTTCATCACATTCAATCCCATTAATTAAGAAACGTGATTAATTTGCTTCTCGCATGCGCTGATGATGATCAATGATGTTTTTCAATGTCATCATCCACTATCACAGATCAGGCCGTGGTTTTAACTGTTCTGTTGGATAGCAGATGAGGATTAAAAGTAACTCTTGCTCAACAACTTTCATAATCACCCTTGTAAAACCCTGGATCTGCGCAGTGGCAGGGTGATTAAAGACTTTGGTGATTAGAAAATGAGTTATTTGTGGAGCAGACAAATGGCGCGGGGAAAGTGTGAATCAGTGTGTCGCGGCGCTACATCAGGAGGGATGAGCAGGACTGCGCCAGCTCACAAAAAACAAAAGAAAAAATGTTTTAACAAATGGAAACTTCCAGCTGGTTTCAGAATACACTTAACTTGAGCAGGCGAGCATCAGTGGAAGATAATGCGTCTGATTCTGCCTTTTGTGGAGACACACAGCTTGGAGAAGAATCAGATGTCGCCTCAGGAGCTGTAGTTATCGCATATTTATTAAACACATAATTAACATGAATGTGCGAGCGGCTGCCTCCACGCTTTCTTCATTCCACCGCTGCGTCTCTGTTCCCTGGCAGCCGTCCAAGGCGGTCCGGGGAACGCTCAGACCTTTGTGCCATGGCAGACGGAGTGGGACGTGGGCTGGATGTATTAGACAGAATTTACATCAAGCTGCTGCACAGGGCTTCCATGGATACCTTTTGAAGAGCCGGACTGTGGACGAGCGCTTTGGTATCTTTAAGAAAGGCCTTGGTGTGTTTGGAAGAGGAAGACGAAGGTTTCACCCATCACCTGGCTGGGAGATCTTCAGTAAGCCTCAAGCACCTCTGATGTTTCTTTGTCACCTCATTTGGGGTTGTGGCTCCAGGCTGTGATGCCTCTCTGCAGCAGATTTACTCTGTGATGAGGCATAAATATGGATGCGTGTTAACTGATGTGTAACACTCTAATTGCAGGGGAAGGGAGGCTGAAATCTAATGCTTGTAGAGGAAAAAAAGTGGGGCCCCTCGGAGGCTTCCAGCTTTGTCCAGATTTTAGGAACGCCGATTAAACTTGTAATTTCTTGACGATTTTCCCTCAATTTTAATGTATTTCTGACACAACCAATCTATTTTGCCAGCCAGCATTTATCCAATTAAATTCATAGTAGCGTTTGTTGTCCTTCACTTTATGCCTCCCTACCTCTGCCAATTAGGTTTTAACCACATGTGATTATGAAGAATAAATGCTAACGTTCGGCTCCACTAGAGGGTGGCACGTCAGTTTACCTAAGGCAAGCCTTTTAGACTTCAAGGGAGGGAAACAGAATTAAACAAATTTTGTCAAGTATATGCTTTTCATTTTGGATGTTTGCATGAGAACACTGGAGCATTTCAGACTGAAAATCCCCTCAAAGTGGGGCAACCATGAAATCGCTTTAATTTGGACCATCTGACAATTTCCTGGCGTCTTCAAACACGCCGGACTTTAATGGTGCTAAAAAGCACCTGAGTGACCTTTCGATGTGAAGAGAGTTACAAATTTATTCAACTGAAACAGTTATGTAAAATGTATTGTCCCCCCAAAAGGTTTCTTCCATTTTCAGTTTTCTATACAGTTAAATGTTTCAGATAAATGGTTTAAGATAAAATATATCTGAAGTACCATAGACACCCTGTCGTCATGTGCGATGGGGACAATGCTGCCCTTTAAAAAGTTTCAACCTGTTATGACTTTAAGTTCAAGTGTACGTCAAGACAGAAAAAATGAAGGTGCAGGAGTGTCTTAGTGCTGTCAGTCACGCTGAGAGACCCCTTAGCATGCTAGTGCTACTGCCTGAAGCCATTAGCAAGTCAATGTGCTAATGGCAGAGAACAAACTTACTGTTTCAGAAAAAACTTTATACGCCTTTGTCAGAAGCCATGTTACCAACCTGAGCATTCACAGCAGGCTCAACTGTGAGGAACGAGCCACAGTCTCGCAGAAAGCAAGGGTGTGAGCAGCGCATATATGAGCATGATTGTAAGACCCTACTCCAGGGTCTGATTGGTCGTTTTTGACCGAGCTGTGTTTTTTTCTGCAGCTGGCAGTAGAACCACAGGGAGGAAGCAGGGAGCTCAATGTTTTTTTTTTTAGATTGTTTCAAGTCACCATGTCGTGACAATTTTAACAAATACGTCCAAGAAC
Organism: Poeciliopsis turrubarensis; assembly: GCA_010277015.1. Taxonomy (NCBI): domain Eukaryota; kingdom Metazoa; phylum Chordata; class Actinopteri; order Cyprinodontiformes; family Poeciliidae; genus Poeciliopsis; species Poeciliopsis turrubarensis. Next base: position 210,134 of record VMRN01000056.1, read on the forward strand.
AACAAACAAAAACAAAATACATATTGTTCATAAAACTCACGTATAGAAGGTTTAAAGCCCACCGTGAAATATTTTGCCGCTCCCTTGGCCTGGCTTCACACAGGTTGCTGCTGCCATGGGCAACACAAGCAGCCATTGTTAGGAGACGCTTACATACTCAGTTCTGTTTGATTCTCACAATTGATTGGACCTGTTGGATTCAATAGTTTTTTTTTTTTCCTTCAAAGGAAGTAATCCTTTCAAAAGCTGCATTTTAACTTCATCTGAAAATTGCTTGTTTGCCATGAAACCTGCTCCAAAAATGAGAAAATGTTTTTTGAAGAAATCTGTAGGAGAAATGCTTTTTGTGTCTTCATATGTACGTTTGTAACTGGTTTTGACCCTCCTTTATGATTAATGACACTTTGAGATTAAAAGAGCTGGACACAGAGATCTGCGGATGAGATGACAGACATCCAATGAAGGTCAGGCCGTTTCTGATGTACGGACAGAACGACAGCTGACACTTTTTGAACAAAGGTCAGACTGTCAGATCACTCCATCAGATCCCAGTCCGCTTATATCACCTGTAATGATGGCAGACACATAATGGGATGCGTCTGCCATCATAAAAATGCCTAAAGCCATTTTGAATAATCTTTACAGAATTCACCACGATTAGCAGTTTTGTTAAAGACACGGAGTTAATAAGGCTATTCAAATGTTTGCATGCATTTATTTGTGCATTTAGTCTCAGAGCTTAAACTCATTGTCAAAATTCAGTTTTGATCTCCAAGCATTCCCAATACACGTCATTACAGGCAAAATGCAAAAGAAGCTTCTGTTGACACATTTTCTTTGTACCCCTGTGTGTCATTACAGATTTCTTTGTTGTAGCATTGAAGGATAAAAACAAAGTTCCTGAAATGAATAATGTATCATGTTTGCTTCAGAAGGATGCTGTGAGGGATGTGTTACATTAGAGATCTGTGTTGCCAATCTAAAATGGCTTCATTATCCGTCTGCACTGCTACAGCATCCAAACCCATTCTCTATCCAAATCCATCAGCTCCTGGCTTTAATCATCACTGTGTGCTTCAGGATTACAATGGGTTTAAAAACATCCGTTTGCAAAATGATGGTAAAAAAAGAATCATAACAGCTTTAGATGTTTTGCTTTATAATTGAGGTTTTGTTGAGCATTAGATGAAGATTTTAAATTAAAATCAAAGAAATTTCTCACTGGAAATTAAATACATGGATCCTTGTAGGCGAAATTGTTCCTTAGCAATTTGCAAACTTCTATATACTGAGTCTAGGCATGGTTTGGTGACCCATGTCTAATGCTAAGAAAGGCCGTCCTGCCATTTAGGTGCAACAGGTTCAGCAGATTTATCCCATTAGTTCTGGGTCTGGTATGAGGGATAACCAGTAAACCCTAAACAGCTGACCCAACGGACGTAGTAGGTTGATAGAAGTGAAGCAACTCAAATATGGGTAAATATATAACCCGTTCTCCAGAAGAAGTGGTTCCAGTAAAATTCGTCTTCATTTGCAGATCCCACACTGTTCCTCCCCACTTTTTGAAACCACAGAAATGGTAAAAGCTGGATGTAACTGGGTGTTGCCTACAAGTACTTTGATCGGTAGTAGACTCTTTCGCTGACTGACCCATGGAGTCTGCGACGAGACCATAGTAAGGCTGAGTGATGCTCATGCTTTGAAAGTTCATGTTGAACAAGCAGAGCAGGAGGTGTTGCGTTTATACTCATGGTTTACCTTCCAAATCATCCAGCTGGACTGAAAGGTGGGATACAAACTCAATTCTTGCCAAGTTACAAAGTATTAGAGGTGCAGGAGCAGGTGTGACAACAGCATATTAGGCTAACAATAATTTAGGATTAACAATTGTTTTTTCTCTTCACAATAAAGTCACATAGTGCTATATATCAGTTTATTTTTCGGGGGGAAAGTACATTGTTACCTTGTAGCTTTCTTCTTTCCTTTTTAAACCCAGGTTTTCATATTTTGAGAATCTCACACTTGTCCACCGCTTCTGGAAATGACGATACAAAAATGATTGACAGAGGACAGAATATCTGTTTTAGATCATCCAGTGGCTCATCATTTCTTGTTCTCAAAGTATCCCCTCGCCCTACAGAAGCTTCTTCTGACCACTTATGGGACTAACGTGAAAGCAATAAAGCGGTCGCATTTGCTTTGCAGCCACTCCTGGGATCTCACGCTGCACAATTTAATTGAAATCATCCCTCAGTTGTTCAAGACGACAGTTTTAATTCACAGAGATGAGGTGGATTGGCCTCGACCTCGCTCCGCTCTGACGTGGATCGCGGCCTTTCAAGGTGCCTTCAATCAACCCGGTTTTCTTCCAATGATACTTAATATCCCTCATCCCCCACCCCAGATTTTGCAGTGCTTCTTCCTCTCCCTTCCTGCTCCCTTTGTCCTTTGAAATCTTCAGCAAGAGAAAAGATCTATTTAAGCAGTAGTTCAGTCAACAGATCAGCACCTCCATGTGTTCCGACTGACCAGCGATATTGATTGCATAATGCTTTTGTTCACTGAGCTGCTTCCCTCTCTTTGTTGCCGCTATGTGATGGTAAACATCACGCCGGTCTCTTTTTCCGCTCAGTGGAAGAAAGAAAGCAGAGATTGCACATTTGTGAAGAGAAATAGGGGTGGTGGCCATAAGGTAGCATTTTTATTTGGTGGCGCTCAACACGACTTAAGTCCTGTTTTTAAGTGACTTTACCGAAGTGGTAAATAAAGTGCACTCGACTCGATTACTAACTGATTCCATTTGCTAGAAATGACGTGTGCTGTTTCAAAATATCGACTTAGAAGCTGTATGCAGCCGCCGAAGTCACATTCACACTCTTTCCTTCGATAATTGAAATTAATTGCTTGTCAGCTGTGTTGCATTTAATTTTCCATGCTTGACCGCTCTGCGGACTGACTGGAAAGTGTACTGGTGAGCAGAGAGTCGCTTACTGAAGCAGGTTTTATTTTAAGCGCATGCTTAAAAAAAAAAAAAAAAAGAAGCCAGATAACCATTGATAATGTCAATGTCGATCAATCAATTAAAACCTTTAGATGCTGCTGCAAAACATGTGCAAACATTGTTGAATTTACTGTATAAATTGCCCGTTGATGGGGTTTTCTCAGCAGTATAGAGCCATTGCTGGGATAAAGTGGAATTAAAATCTTCTGATTAAGTGGGGTTTTTTTTCCCCCCACTGGAGTTCTGTGTGAATGGTTTTATATTAAGTCTATGAAAGTTAAGAGAAGAGGAAGACAGAAAGTAGTTTTTTGTTTTTTTTTAGCATAAAAGCCAAAAGAGAGGGTAAAAAAATAAATCCTTTTTCACAGAGAGGAGGGGTTTTCTGTCAGCTTGCGGGTCCCTCGGCTTCGCCTCAGGCTGAGGTGCTGCATTAAGGCTTGCCCACTCTCAGTATTAAACACCTCTGTCTGTAAATATTCTCCCGTCAGTCGTTTCCGTGCTACACTCGAGTTCATGTTCCACCCAACAACCGGTGGAAAAAAAAAAAAAAAGAAAGAAAAAATGGAAAGATAAGGAAATGTAAACAGTAGAGCTGAAGCTGAAGTGAGCAGCTTTAGCGCAGACGGCCCTCTTTGAAGACTTGAGCCTAATCCCGGCTGCTGAACCACCATCTACCCCTCAGCTTTTGATTCTCAGACTGTAAGAGGCGTTTCTGCTGGAGCCGGGGAGAGGGTCATCTCAAGAATCCAGAGAAATCACAAAGCTTTAGCTTGGTAGACTTAAACCTTACATTTAAAGACGATCGGGCCTTGTTTAGACATTTCGTGATAACAATATTACTCATCCTGTTTTAGTACATGTATTATAGTAGTTTTTGTTATTTTCATAAATTACTTCCATAGGACTTATCCAATAAAATTAGTTTCTTGTTTCAAAGGGGGTTTAGACTAGTTTGTGCATCAAGGCAAAAGCTGAAAGAAAGTATTATTGGACACTAACCCCATAGATTTTCATGTTTTGATGTAATTTTAATTTAGCCAGGTCACTGCCTTCCTACGCGATACATAGGAATGTGTAGGAATGTGTCAGTGCTTCTGGGACTAGGAATTACATCGAGGAGGGAGTTAATGTGAAGAGGTTAAGCAAACGACTGAAATAGTGGGCAGGAAAGCTGTGGGTCGTCACTTCGTCTCCCGACATGACAGCGCACCAAAACGTGCTGCTCCTGGTAAACCACTGCCTCCACAAACCTAAAGTGCATTGACCGGTCTGCAAAAAGTGGACTTGAATCCCATTGAAAAACTGTGAAGTGAATTGGAGACCAAGGTCCATCCAAGAAGGCCGGTACATCTAACAAGAGTCGTGCCAAAGTCGACTGGGATTCCTCTGGAGACTCAAAAACCACTAGACACAACGTCAGGCTGTCCTCCAGAGAACAAACCACATCAGGCGGTGATTTTTACTGAGTAACTTCACTTCTGTCACTTTTGGAGAAATTGTGCTATTTAGTTCTCACTCTGGTGAAATACAAAGGAAAATAAGAGCAGACATGTTTATTATGCCAATATTTTGGTGGGAAAACAGCTGTCTACATGTCCTTTGTCTTCTACGAAAACTGCCGTTGCTGTTTTGACTGCTGTCGACAAGTGTTTGGGTTTTCTTGTTATGTCTCCAGCAGGCATTTTGGTGCAGCTGTGCTCTGGTGTTAAAAATGTCCTGGCTCATGAGGGTTCTGCTCAACATTAACGACACAAAACGGCCGAAGATTTATTTTTCCGCCTAACCGCTTTTGGTGCCACACTTTGTAAGCTTTTTGTTTCCTCACCCGACACGTCCGTAGAATTTGAACCGGCGTTGAGAAATTGTTGCTCTTTTTCTTGTGTTCATATTGTGTGATATAACCTCCCTGTGCTATTGTGCATTCTCCCTGGTTTGATTTGATCTCGTCGTATCAAATGCATGCATTCAAGGTAAAGATGTGACCCCACAGTAAAGGTAGGTAAAGATTAAAGCATGCATAGACCGCAACTATTGCTTCAATGCAAAATGTTCCATAGACTGTATAATACAGAGCTTTGATATTGATATTGTATCGATATCAAAAGAAAATTCTAGCTTGATTATCGGTGACATGTGGCCGATCCATAAGGACGGATCTGTTCAGTCTAATTCTGAGTGACATCCTGCTTTATTTACTGTACGTTGTAATTAAAATTCCCATTTGCTCTTTCTGTAAAGGTTTTCTGCAGTCTATTTTTTACAGAACGAGTGCGGTGATCAAAACAGTTTGCAATTCAGTACATTTGCGTCTGTTTTTAAAAAAAAAAATGAAATGATTTATGTCAGTTCAGTTCTGTTTTTTCTGTTTTTTCGGCGTTAGCCGACACTAAACCTCTGATATGTGTATAAGTTTTGGAAGTGAAAAACGTGGATCGGTGCATCCCAGGTAAACAGGCGGTGCGTCATGTGAGCAAATGTCTAATTACCCCTGAATGGTTGCCATAGGAGATTTAATGATTCCTCAAACGTGCAAGAAAGCATTAAAGTAACAACTGAAGCGTGATTTTTTTCTTTTATGAGGGAATAACATAATATAAAAGAAATAAATATAATATAAAACTCAAAATAGGTTACACATTCTATTAAATGACAGCAACAAATAGGCAATTAATGTATCGACACTGCAGCAAAAGTTCTGACTTGTGAGTCATTTTCCTATTCAAGACACTGAGAGGACCTTTAATGTTAGACACAATATTGGATTGTACTGTTCAGTATATATGCTGTGAAGGAGACTTTAACACTAAACAATTAATGATTTTAGTTTCTTTTCGATTAAAGGGAAAGGGAAACCATACATGGTCCATCTCACTGATAATCAGCTCCTCTTACTGTTGGGCTCTGGCAGAGTGGTCCCTATGGAAAAGGAGCTTAGGAAACCTTAAGGTCTCTTTGAAAGGCTTGGCGCCGGTTCATCCGCTGTAACAAAGTAAAGCCACTTGCCACACTGTATACTGTTGTAGACTTTACTGTGGCTTCAAATGTACATCTCCCGTTCAATTATTATCCCATACGGCCATTGGTGTTTCTGCTGCCACTGCACTGAAGAGAAAGCTCAATTTTAAGAACTTCAAAGCCGGTTTGAACAGTGAAATCTCCCCATAGCAACCACGGCTCTAACGACCGGGGTGCAGGGACTGCCAATTAGGAGTTCCAACAAGCCCCATTAGATCCAAAAGAAAAAAAGAAAGAAAAAAAAAAACTGTTTTCAAAGAGCGACACAGAAGAAAGTGCTATTTTATGGAGGGAATAAAAAACATTTATGCCACCCGACTATAATACGCCGTGTCTCTATTGCTTCAGTCTCAGTTTTTGAAGGACAAACTATTATTACAGACAGAGTTGCTCACCTGCAATATGTCAGATGTTGGAGCCGAGTGCCAGTTGATGATACTTTATAATGAACTCTTTCAAAATGCCCTTCAACAATGGTCGTTGCAATCATAGCTAAGGGGGGCAACCAGAGACTAAATGTCATAATCACACAGAGAAGATTTAACACCACCTTGAAATGTTTTACCGCTGTATGGTGCCTTTAAGGGAGCATTTTATATCCTGGTCTAAAGCACAGCCAGGCATTTATTAATCAGAAGCTGTTTGATAAAGTTAGGATCAGTGACCTGTCGAACAAAAATACAGAGAAAAATTAGAAGTTTATAGGCTATCTACCACATTTCTTTTTTTTTTTTTATATTGACCAGCAGTCAATTTTTTTTTCCTTTAGATTTTTAGTACTCTTAAAGCATTTTTCTATTAAGTGTATTACCAGAAGAGAGCAGAAAAAAAATTTCAGCCCGTTATGTCGAACAGTTTTTGAGATTTTGGGGCGTCGGTGTACCTTGCCTCAAACCCACCTTTGAGTAGAAAAAGATGGGGTTTTTGAAAGCTGATAACTTAAAACATGAATCAGTTTGACACTTGTTTGTAATGACATTCTTTAAATACATATAAATCATATTCCAAAACATGAAAATGCAAAGCATAAATAGCTTACTTTAAAAATGAAGATTATTTAAAAAATGTCAATTTTGAAAAATAAAAAAAATTTCAATATTGACCAAAACAGCAGACATGGCATGTTTGGGATATATACATGCCATGTCTCTATATATATTTGCCCAGCCTTCTGTGTCGTCTTAACAGGCTCAATTTTTTTGTAGGGGTCTGCGACTTTTTACTCAACATGTATTATGCTGCAAAATGCTTCCAAAGCTAATTTGACAGACGGAAAAAAATGTCACAAATTGAGTATTTTTTGACCACTCCCGAATTTGTATTTTCATCAGATTTCAATAAAACTTCTCTACTACAGATAAATCAGGTTGCTGAATAAAATAAAGGCATCAATTTTTGGCCATTTCTAATAGTTTCTTTGATATTGCTGGTAGGAAATAGAGATTTTTTTGTTTGATTTTATATTAGAAACCGCCACTGAGCACACATGCTAACACGCATCTTCCTTGTTGCACAAATCGCAGAAAATCAGCACAAACCTAAACCGTATATATGCAGGTCGTCATGCATAAAAACAGCAGATCTAATGTACTTTTTTAAAATTATTATACTAAATAATAAGTACAAAGAAGTAAAGTATAAACTAATATTAGGAAAAGTCATGGCTCTGATTATAATAGTGGACACTTACCTAAGCACTGTGGTTTTCGTCTTGTGTGGTACTTTCACATTCGTCTTTGAGTGTTACTGGAAAAAGTCCCTGTAATAGGAATCTATTGTCATTCCCACAGCCAAGGTTAAATACCCAAATGTCCTGAGCGATCATCATCCAGTGGCACTTACACCCTCAGTGATGAAATCATTCGAACACATAGTGAAGATGGAAATACTGCAGAGTAAAATGGAGCCTTTTAATTTGTTCGTCAGGAAAGGAAAGGGGTTGAGGAGGCTATTGCTACATTACTCTACCTGGTTGCTGGGCATCTAGAGAGCATGGGAACAAACACTGGTCTGTTTTGTTGAAGTCTGTTCAGCCTTCGACTGCATGGATCTCCACATCCTGGTTGATTTCTACTTATTTCAGGGTTTCCGTGGGGTAGTAAAAGATAGTAAATTAAATTAACCCTGTATTTCACTTTGGTATCATTTATTAGCTGGTGGATTTTTTTAAAATAAAGAGATCAAAGACATCAAGTGTTGACAATACTGTTTCTAACCCCACTGACATGCTCCACTGGCTCTCCAGGGATGTTTGTGTTTCTTCTGTTTGTGCTCTACATGTTTATTATTACATTTGCAGATGACTCTGTAATTGTTAGACTCCTGGGTCATAATCCAGGAGAGCAATAATTTATGTTTGCAGCTAATTGTTTCAAAGACAAAAGAATTGCTGATTGATTTTTTTATTTTTTTCAGAAAACTGGTTTTAATGTACATTAATCTTTTTTCAGATTGTGTTTTTTCTTTTCTTTTATCTTTTGTTCATATCATAAACACATGATATGATGTGCTGGTTTGGTAACTTGTGCATGGTACACAATGAGGAGAGTTAAGGTTTGTACGCAGGTTGGTGGTTGGTGCTTTCATCAGGTTTTAGAACAGATCCATCCTTAAACACTCTTTGCACTCTGAGTTCAGACTTAAATAATCAAGAAGATTTACCAATGCCCCGAGGGCAAGATCAAACCGGTACTTTGGATCTTTTCGTCCTTTTTAGAAGTGGAACTTTTAAATGGTTCCAGATTAATGGTTTTGTTAATAAAATTTTGTAAAAGTATTTTTTATTTTTATTTTATTTTTTTTTTATCTCTATCTAGAGTGTGTGTGTTATTGCTGCGTGTCGATTTTATAGACTCTTCTGCAAATAAATTGCCCCTTGGACAAAAAAGTGCTTCAAATGATGCCAATTCACAAAAAAAATGTGGTCTCGAGGCGCTTCACAAAAAAAGCAACTTCGGCTCTCAAAAGCCCAACTGGGAGTTTGAGAAGACAGAGCAGATACAAAAATAAACAGATGAATTGATATGAGTTATTTTTATGTTGATGAAAAGTGAAAATCAGTGGCAAGAGTGGGGCAGCAGCAACTCAGCCAATAGTCTTCTCCAGGATGGCATTGATGTGTGAATCTGTCTTTTAACCGTTATGATGCACAGGCACCATCTTTAAATAAGAGGATATACCAGGCACTTTACAAGAAGTTTGCATCTTATTTAAACACATAATAATCACAAAATGATATCTATGGGGTTGCTATATATATATATATTTATATATATGTATAGACTGCTCAAAAAAATAAAGGGAACACTCAAATAACACATCCTAGATCTGAATGAATGAAATATTCTCATTGAATACTTTGTTAATGAATTTGATTTCCATTGATGATTTTTGTGTGATTTTGTTGTCAGCACATTCAACTTTATACAGGACAAAGTATTCAATGAGAATATTTCATTCATTCAGATCTAGGATATGTTGTTTGAGTGTTCCCTTTATTTTTTGAGCAGTGTATATGTAATCAAGTGTTTTCAGTGCAGGATCAGGGTGGATATTTTCATCTCTGTTCACCAAAGAATGAAACCACTGACCTGTCAGAAATCTGTTGGCAATTTGTTTCTTCTTCACACTCACTCAGCTTTTAATGTCTCTGTCCAGGACCTCTGACTTCTCATTTGATCCCTGGACCAGTGCGGTTATCAGATCCTTGACTCTCCCCTTATTGGATTCTGCTCCATTGACTGTAGTGTTTTTGACAGAAGCGTGCTTACACCCTCACTATGCCATGCCACTGGATTCCAATACTTTCTTTTGCGGTCAATTCTAATAGACAGATGATTTGACCTGTATCTGTGACCTGAAGATGGATACAGTCGAGGAGGATGGGGATTAAAGCAAGATGGTTTCTGGTAAAGATTCTGGTGTTGGAAACTTTCTTATTTATTGTTTAAGCCTGCAGATTAACCCATCTTTAAAAAGTAGAGCTGTATTAAACACAGCTTTTTTGGTTGTTCTCCCATTTTTAGTTTTTGTACAGCTCTGATACAAAATCCCAGTATTGATGTCACCCAAATTTATTTATGTGAGAATTATAATATATGAAATTATATGGGTATAATTAAAAACCAATTCTCTGAAACAATATTTTCAAATATGTTTATCAATTACAACAGTGATACATCATTTAAATTAGGAATACAAGAAAGACGACTTAAATGATGACCAAAAATCAAATATTTTGCTGTTTAAATGATTAAATGATCTCTTTAAATAAAGTAAGCACCGTAAATATCAACATTAATAGTTTAAACATCAGTGGTTCGCTGTGGCTTTGTACAGGACAAGCAGAAAAAGCTGTTATGGGAATGCTTGAGCCCTGTTCTACATTTAGCTTAGCTGGCATTCGCTTTAGGATAGCTGGATACTTAGAACATTTTAAGGGCTATTTTATTAAACTCAGTGACAAGAAAAAGTAACTATGGTTTGAACAGCAGCAGCGATGTTGGCTGGTGAGTTTCCGGTCTCAGTGAAACTGTTCTTTTCAACTATTGGACAGACATCAACGTAACTTTCTCTTCTCGTGCTGTGAACTTCAAACTTGGGGAACCTGAAATTCCCAGGTTCCTTCAGCAGAATTCTGAATAAAACCAGGACCAGAACAATACAGTCTCCTGCATATGCCTGCTTATTCTGTAGTGGAAGACGATGGATGGATGGAGACATTGTTTTAACACAAGAATATGTCTGTATAAGGACAACAAATTTTGGATTCAATTCATCATATTTCCTGTGCTAATTTTTCAACAGTTGTATTAAAATGATTTTAAAAAAATCTGTGAAAAGGAACACAATCGTGTTAAATTATTAGCACAGTAAATATTGACTTGAGCCGATTAATTATTATGTTGGATTTTAGGGTGCTCCATAACGATCCACATGGACCTGGACTCTGCCTGCTACATCTTAACTTTTCTCTGCGGCTAATTTGAGTCAAATGCAGTGAAAACAAAAATTTGAATAAGAAAAAGAAAACATCTTTACTATTGACCATCTCACCTTTTTAAAGTGGCTGACTAAAGAAAAGGGGGAAAAAAAAAAAGACACCGCCATGACTCAAATTTTAAGGTCAACCCAAGTCCGCCTCAGAGACAGAATCAATGACTGATGGAGGGCAATGTTTTGTTATGGTCACATTCTGCATCCAATTAGCACTGATCTATTGTATGTGCATGCTGTTTTAATGGCTGCAGTGGGTGGGAGATGATTGGCGCTTATATCATCTGTCTCCCTAATCACGCATACCTCTCCTGGGCGGTGTATGAAATGATGCTTTGTACCTACATCTCCCCCTGTTGTTCGGAAAGTCATCATTAACATGCAGAGAGGTTACGAGCATCCACGTGCGGGGGCAGGAAGCTGACATGAATCATCATTAAAAAAAAATAATAATACGAGGCCACGTTTATCGATCAGCTTGGAGCTGGTTACGAAGCGGGCTGAGCAAATTGCCTTCTTTAAGACTGGCACCATGCAGCTCAATAGAGATAAACTATTCTGTAAATACCTTCTTGGGGCATCACTTTTGTGATATTGAACCACTCCATTCTCTGTTAATTGCCTCAGTGTAAGGTTAATTGGCTTGTATTGGAGCCAGGAAATCCAGTTAGCTTTGCTTTTTCTTTATTCTTTCTCCAACAACCCATCGATTCCCTGAGTTTTGATCACAAAGTAAGTTGGGCTTTTATTTATTTATTTATTTATTTGTGCTTTTTACTTGGTTGAAAAATGTGGAGGATATGCTAAAAGTAATTCTTTTACGTCGCCGTGTTGTGACAGCATGGTATGAGACAGATAGTCTGCGAAAAAATTGAGCTCCTCTGACCACCAATCAGAGGCAGGAGACGGGCTATTGTGTTGTCAATCACCCCTGCATTTGGCACTCCTCACCTCGCCTTGTCCCCTCTTGCTCTCTGCTAAGCTGCAGGTAGCATAGCTTGTTGGGAATGCTCAAGCTAGTTAGCATGGTTACTGTTGTCACCAGATAAATGGTGTTTCTGTAATGACGAGTTGTTTCTCCGACATTAGCACATTTAGCAGCGGGCACATGAGAATGATTGACAGCATTAAGACCCTCCCCCTGGCTCTTATTGGTTGTTTTTGTTCGGGAGCGTTGTGCATCTTCAAACGGCAATAAAATTAAAAATTGAGAAAAGGCTCAACCGTACCCACATGTTACTGTTTTATACCTTCCCACTAATGTTCTGCACCTGTAATCCATCACCACTTTGTACGTCTTTCATCATAATTCAGTCCTTTCTCTGTTATTGTAAGGATTAATTTATTCTCTCCTAAGAGTTTTCTGTCAAAAGTTTTTCTCCCCAAGCTTCTCGGGGAACTCGGCACAGGCATTGTAGATGTGCTTGTGACAAAGGTGAGCGGTTCAAATGAGATGTCTGTGTATGTGCAGCAACGGGGCGTCGCGGGGGCCCTGACAGACAGATTCAAATGTGGAACAAAGGCCACCAGAGCTGATGGATGCAGAGATGAATGGACTGATAGATGAATGGACGACTGTGGAAAAGAAGACAGGAGTTATAAATGGGCAGAAGATGGATGCGGTAGCCTTTCAGATACAAAGAGTACCTGACTGTCAAACCTTTTGCGATGACAAAAATCACTCCCAAGATATCGGGTCAACACTGCAGCATGACAGGGGGAAAAAAACAAAGAAAACAACAGCAGATAATTGAACAATATTAATGTCTCATTTGAAGGATTTTATTGCTGCTAATATTTGGTGGGTTTTCTGGTCCACTGCAGAGGGCCAGGCTCGCGAAAATGTCATTGACGATTAGCATGAGAAGAGGTAAGGGCAGGTTAATCCATGCATATTCCACAGTCCATCGGCTGAAACGTATCAATAAAAGAACAACACAATAAGGGGCTCGGTTTCCACCGCAGAGCCCATTACAAATAAGTAGTTTGCTTCTGCGTGTGAAATATTTATTCCACTCACCTTGCAGTACCTCATTTAAAGAGCTGTTTTTTGTGTATTCATTCCTAATGGCAACACTTTCCTGATAACGATGCCGAAAGTATTCAGAAGCAGACTTTCCTTTCCCATTCTCTCCCCTCAACGCTCTCCCCACCGCTCGCTTCTCACCATTTTCTCTCCTCGTCTGACTGCAGTGTTGTCGCAGTGAGTCTGTGTGTCGAGGAAGCGTGCGTGTGCATACTAACGCCAAGCCGTGCCACGATATCCCCACTCCGCCGACACGGAGCGCCCCGTTGCCCCGCGCACCAGATCCCCATGAATAAAGGAGCGGGCGTCGAAACGTTTATTAAAGTTGATGGAGACAGATGGCTGTTGTTGTTTACAAGTTTAACCAAATCACCGTCCCATGAGCTGCGGCAGCCTGCGGAAAGTTGGTGGAGGTAAGGCGGAAGCCGAACTGACGGCTGCGAAACATCTGCGGCAAACAACTGGCGAGATGATTCATCACTGCCTGCGCTGCTGCAGGAGTCTGGAGTCGTTGCCTTTCATGCATCTGAAAGATAAATGAGCCGCTCATTTTCAGGTTTACCTAACAGTCCATCTGAGCTCACAAACGGTGAGCGGGGTCAGCTTCAACGTCTGGCGCGCGTCACAACGCAGATAGGGACAGGATCATTCATCTTCTCCTGGAGATGAGTTCATGTCCACTTTGAATGCTACAAAGTGGACATTCAAGGCCCGACTGACAAGATTAGAGAACACAGTCATAATATGGAGAGTAAAGATTGCAATAATACCAGAAAAGAAAGTCGCCTTGAGAGCAATATCAACTGTTATCATGACCTGAAGTGACCACAGTCGACTGAATGTTTGTTTCCAAGTCCTGCTGCTCATAATAATATGATCCTGATGTGTTGAAAGATTAACTCATTTGTAAAACCGACATAAAGAGCAACTTTAAGCTCAACATTCCACATTCTGATTGAAAACATTTTTCCGTGGGGAATTTTTGTAAAATTGTAACTTCATTCTCTATGCCTCCTTACTCTGGCAAGAATATGGCTTTATTTTCCTAATATCATGGCTTTATTCTTATATTATTACAACTTTATTTCTTTGTTATTTTCACTTCATTCTCCTATAACTTTATTATGACAATATTGTTACTTTGTTCCCGTATGATAACTTTACTCTTGTGCGAGTTTCTTCTGACTGTATTCTTGCAATTTTATGACTTTATTCTTGTATTATTAAGACTTTAATCTCGTTTTACCTAATTATCGTAATATTGTCTGGTGGCAATACTAAGCACAAGAATATTCTTATACGTAATTATTCTTGAACAATTTCTTGTGATACGACTTTGTTCTCAAAATATTACAACTTTGTTCCTGTATTATTTCCACTCCATTTTTCTCAAAGTATCGACTTTACTCTTGTATTTTTACCGCCGCAATCTTCTACAGTTTTATTGTAATATTGTGGCTTTGTTCTCGCAACAATCTGTCATGCAAGTTCACTCTCATAATATGCCGATTCTCAAAATTTGCCTTTTCTTGTGAGCCTGTCCATAATGCTGTACAATAATGTATTGGTCAGATATTTTACCAATGCAGTGATTCATTACCTATTCAAAGTGACGTCTTGTGCCGATCATTTTTGTCTCAGTTGTATTATTGTGTATCGATCAGAGCATTTGGTGAAGGTGAGCTCGTCGTCGCTGAGGCGAGGGGGGATGGGGGGCAGGGCGCGGGGAGCATGATGTGTGCTCAAAGTGAGATGTTTTGTCCCAGCGCAGGTCTCGTAATAAATTGATATTTCCCACCGTCCCATTCTACTCCGTCAGAGGTGACATTGATATTCATGCATCACAGCGGAGTCCGCGTCAATTTCCGAGACTTATTCAAATCCGCTCGGAGTGGAGCGCAAACCCGTCAGCAGCGTTTGCTGTGAAGATGATTGCGCGTCCTGTTTGAAGAGAAAATTACAAGAGCAATACACTGGGGGGAATCTGTTCCCGTTCAGCCGGATGTCTGCGCACGTCTCGCAGTGATTTCATCCAAATGAGCTGTTTTCTTCCGTCTTTGTCTTTTCTTTATCTGAGCAAAATGTATGGATTCACTGACTCACATGGGACACTCTGAGCATTAAACATACGAGCACAGATGTTGACTTGCAATATCCATTTGAGGGGAGAGCCTATTCCAATCCCCGGCCCTGTGGCCTTAACCTTCACCCCTTGTCGCTATACCTAAGCTTAACCTTTGTCCTGCGGAAAGCAGTTTGTAATTCTGAGCATGTTGAAGGCCCCACAGTTTACAATAATAATGGTAAAAAAAAGAAAGAGAAAAAGCACGGTTCAGAAAGTTGGTGTTTCACTGTGAATATTTTGAAAAGCTTCAGTGTACTGATTCTGATTTTCAAAATAATGTTTCTGCTGTAACTGATATTAGTGCTGCATTGCATTATGCGATTTCATGGTTTGTCAATTGAACATTTTCATACTTATAAATCTGTTGATTGATCTCACAGTTCTTCGACATGCAGTCACCACTGCATGTTTAAAAGAGGTTTGGTTTGCAAATCTATTTATCTGCAGGCATTTCGTCATTGCAACTAACTCACAAACAAAAACATCATTTCTAGTCAGGTTTATTTTTTATAACAACAAGGAAGTTCAAAGTGCTTTACGTCACAAAACATCATATATAATGAATTATGGAAGCAATAAACATTTCGTCAATGTCTTCTACTGATATAAAAATTAACGTTCAGCAATCTAATATATAATATATTAATGCTCTTATTGTTATCCTGACTTCATTGCACTTTAGTGAACTTCAGGGTGAGAAAATCTCCACCAAATCTGACTATTGATCACATCTTAGGGGAAAACAGAGTCAAAGTTTATTTCTTCACCATCTGTTCTGGTCCAGTTCAGGGACAACAGATTCCCGTCTCCTGTTCATTCAGCTTTTTTTAAGAGGCAGGCAAATTGATCCAAAACAGTGATATCGATACCAAATCTATATCTCTAATATTCGAATGGTAAGATCAGTATTTGTTTTAAAATCCCTTTTTATTTTTTATTTTTTAATTTTTAATTTTTTTTATTTACTGGAGCATAAATAAGATGTTTCTTTGATTTAGCGACATATTTAAATAATATTTAATTAATTAATAAAATATATATTTTTTTTACTACTAATTATTGTTGGCTTTATATTGCTGTTTTCATGTTTGTTTAAAATATTATGCCGTTCCAGTTATTTAATGTTCCGTCACTATTAAATAAGTTAGAAATGGTCTCAAAATGACAAAATTATCTTTTTTCGCAATAATTTCTGGGACAATTTATCGTCCAGGAAAATTCATCTTGACAAGCCTGTCTGTGAGTCTTCTTCACTCAGTAACACTGTTCCTACCAAAGGTGGTTGTTGTCATCATTCAGTTTTAAAGCTGATATGAGACTAAGATTCAAGTTTGATTCACCAAAACACACACACACACACACACACGCACACACACCCACACACACACACACACACACACACACACACACACACACACGCACACACGCACACACACACACACACACACACAAAAACCCAGAGACGACCTAAAGGATGCTGTTGGGAGTTTTAATATGCAAAAGTCGACTGAAACCCCCTTGTTGATCCATCAGCTCTTCTGACCCCAGGTTTCCCCCCGATGCCTGACCTTTAGAGAGTCCAGCTGTTCCCTCTCTCAGGATGTGACTGAAGGGGCGGGCCTCCCAGACACCGATTGATTGGAGGAGCATTAATCAAGCCGAGGGATTATGCCTAGCATGGAAAAAGGCTCCTTCTTCTATAGTAAACCAATTATACTTTTTATGGGATGAGAAGGTTAACCGGCTGCATGAGCAATCCGTTTAAACTGTTGACACTGTGTCTGGAGAGGCGAAAGCGGGGGAGAGTAATGGCAGCGGAGGAGTTGGCGAGGATGCTGAAGACTTGGAGGGGAGTTTGATACGGATCCATGAAGGGCCTCGAATGGAAATGGTACAGAAAATAGAGTGGAAACACATAAAAAGATATTACAGGCCATTAAAGTTAATTGGGGAAGTTGTAGTAAAAGGTCCGAGGTGGGACGGGCGTGTGGCGCTGCCTTCGCTTGCTCCATAAAAATAGTATTTTCGCTTTACGCTGCGTTGAGCAGCGAAGGAAGAGGAGGAGAGGGGGCGGAGAAACTAATTCTCGAAGGTTTTGCTTTCACACTTTAATGATCTCGATGGTTTTGACCGCTGCCACAATCTCAGACTTAATGACCCTTTTCTATTTTTAGAGAGGGGAGTGTCTAAATTACACTTGATGACACAAACATTCTTTACCGCTCCCCCGTAACTTCAAATCTTATCAGTGCTCCAACAATTACAGCACATAAAGCTCTCCGTTTTAATGACACCTCTTTGTTTATGGGACTTAATCTTCTGCAGCTTATGAGCTGTAAACAACACGGTCACTCCATTGTTTTCTTGATTGATTCACACTCAGTGTGACGATGCTGGGGCTATTTTTCCAGATCAGTGAAAGCGTTGTGCTTAAAAATTTCGTGTTTGACATTAGCAGCCTCGTCCTTCCTGAAAGATTTAAACATCCATGCACTCAAATCTTCAGTTTAAATATAAAAACTTGATTTTCTTTCATCAAAGTGATCCGTCGTCTCGGGAATCCTTGACGTTTTTTGTCATCAAAAGGATTCAGCATCTTCAAAGTGTGGACAAAACTTTTTCTTTTCCTGGTTTCTGCACAGATTTAATTATTATTCTTTAGTGTAACAATGCTTTCAACGAAGATGCACTGAACGATTACGCTTTGCATCTTTTTGGTCCAGTAAAGGCATGATACAGATAAGAAGCTTGAAATTTGAAATTGTACCCGACTTCAAACAAACCAATGCATCACAAGCCAGCCATGTGAGTTTTTAGCCAAGTGTGACAAAACATAAGCAATATTTGCAGAAACTGATAAAACCTAATTTTTCACGATTTCTCATTTCAGAATAGCTGGACTGACCAAAATGAATCTGTGAAATTTAAGTTGCCTGTAAAAGATGACCCTTAGATATTTAGCAGAAAGTTGCTTACCTTTCAAAAGTTTCTGATTTGGAGATAGATGTGCAGCTTAATAACAGTCGAGGTTTACTAACAAGATTAATTAAAGCAAATTAAACCAATATTAAACTCCAAACCCCTCAACCTGTAGAACACCTGTCTCCTGTTGTTTTTTCCGAGGGTGAGCCTTACACAATAGATTTATTTATGTTTTTAAACAGTATACACTGAGAAAAAGCCGGTGGCAAGTTATTCATTGCTCCCTAAATCTGAAAATGATTCATCATTACAATGTTAATGTTGTTCCAATGACAAGTGATCTAATTCCACCATGAGATGGAATCTGGAAGAGTTGTGTGATTTCAAATACAGACCACAGCTTAAACATAAATTCAGGTTCTGTCAGTAATTTAATATTCGTGACACTATATTCCAAGAATCTTTCAGTTGAATTATTTGCTTCAGTTGTTTGAGTTTTCCTTGTGAGGTTTCCCCTGCTTTCTTTTTTATCAGGAAACGTTGAGCTGGATAATATTGTTTAAGACGCTTTCAGCTACTCTACAGCTGTTTCTGTGCCAAAGATTGATGGACACTTGTTAAATAAACTATGTGCCTGTCTAAGACAGAGATTTATTTATGCTTTGCAAAACAAATCTTCTCTTCAAGCCACTTTGCTCTTTAAACTGAATAGTTTAGTTGGCATTAGAGATGTTCTGCAGATTATCGGCCTGTATCTGTCATTCCGCTCTCCTTCAAAACGCTTAAAGTTTAAACGGACGAGTCTAGAAGACGCCTTTCTCCTTGCAGGCACTGTAATGTAATATTAAAAAAGATAACGGTTTGACTGATGTGTCACTAAACCTTCCAAGCCACACAAGCCGTATCGTTTCATAAGGTATAATATGAAAGTACACACCACATTCACATATCAGGTTTAGTCTGCATTTTCTTTTTCCATTAAATATTTCGATTCAGACGACAGGAGCAACAAAAGCAGTGAGCAGACAACTTTTCAAAGATAGGAAAAAAAAAAAAGAACCGTGTGATACGTCCTGCTTGGTGAATTTTCACTTTTCTTGTCGGACGTCTTTATGATATGTTCGGCTGATATTTAACATTTTTAAGCCGCATTGTGGGTTTCTCTGTGTGTCTCTGTAAATGTGTTGTGAATTGCAGCATCAGAACAAGAACAAATAAGAAGAAGAAGGAAAAAACAAAACACTTATTTGACACGTTGCGTTTCCATTACAAACGTGCACAAAACTTTCTCAATATTCCGCTAATGTGGAAAAAAACCCCACACAATCTCCATAAAATAGGAGACACAGCTAAAATCACACATGATTAAGTTTATTCAAGCAAAAATAATTTTCAAAAATTGCCTCCATCTACTTCATTTGGTCTTTGTGATTTGCACCAGGGGCAACATCTAGTTGTTGATCATATGACTGGTGTGCTGTGAAAATACTGTATCCATTGCAGTTTTGAGAAATAAACCAATTTTGATGCAGTCAAAAATGATAAAAACACCTGATCCTAACACTACACTGTTCATTAGAAAAAAAATAAAAAAAGGTTTTTTTTCAAGGTATGGAATGTTTCCATAGAGAAAATTTATTTTCCAAATGTCAAACTATGCAACTACATGGCCAATGGCAATGAAGCTGCCGTCGTTGAAAACAACAACAACAAAAAAACAGAGTAACTTTCTTGGTGCAAGGCAAAAAAAATGCATGCCGCTGTTTTTCTTTAAGCTTCTCTTTGCCACTGAATTCAGAAGATCAAACTTCTGTGACGATAACAGTGAAGACTACTGTAAGCCCAGTCTAGTGCAAATTCACTCATTAAGAAAAGCTGATTCTGAACCCGACCTGGGACGCTTTTCTGTTGCTGATGTTTTAACTCACATTCTGATAGATTTATCTTTGATCAGAGCAGAGGAGTGCAGGTATTGACTCTCAGCAGGTATTGACTCTCAGCAGGAAGCTGGAACGGTGTGGAAAGTCCTGATGCTCCTGCGTTTTTGGTCTTTGTTTGCTTTAGTTGTGGTCTATTGTTTGTCTCTTAGTCATAAGAAATTATATATATCTTCTGGCTAAATGTACACCATTTAGTTTGTTTCACATGAATACTGCAACAGCTTTAATACAGTAATGCTTATAATCACTTAACATATGAGGTTGTTTTCATCTTGTATTGTTTTTTTTTTTTTTTTTTTTTGTCTTACCAAACATTTAGGTGAAATTCCAACCAGCAGGTTTGTTTGTGCAGAGGTAATAATACAGCCACAGCAGGAACATTTTGTTTTCCTCTTGACGTTTAGAAAACAGGTTTATTTTTGACTCAGATGTTTTATCCCAGAACATTAATCGCAGCGAAATGGTAGAAAAAGTGATCATAACTTTTATCCATTAAAGATTCAGACTGGAAGGCTGGAACTATTTTTGTTTGCGCGACGACATTAAAAGTGACTTTCTGATTTCAATCCAACAGTTTGATTATTATTTATGACACGATTATAAGTAAGTGGAAAATTAAAGTCGACAACAAAAGTCTGGATACTTTAGTTTCTCTGAAAGGTAAGAAACCTATTTTTCTTACCTTTGAAGGAAAAATATTTGAAAAACAAACTATTTTTACAAACCAAGTGTGAATTCTTCTTGATGCTAAAGTAAAGGAAACTTTTACAATTGTATATGTAGCACAAAACTTCTAGAATACAACTTAAAGTAGCTTTTCCCGTAGTAAAAATAATTATTTTTTGTATAGAAAATAAAAACGTTGATTAAAGAACTACAGATGAATCTGCAAACTGCTGGTATTTTCAGATGTTGGACAGTCAGATGGAATCGTTTAAATGGCATTGAGTCACTGTTTAGTCGAGAAGGTATCCCACTTGGAGAATTCTGGGTCTGTGAACATGTTTACAGACAAAGATTTTGTTTTGCCTTGGATGCAAGAAATGTATGCGGTTTTGGCTGAATTACTGAAAAATGTCCTATCCTATGCTCTAGTTAACGACTCATTGATAACTGAATTAGTTGACGATTTTGTCACAATCGATTCATCCCGATTAATCGTCTCAGTCGTACCTTCTCCTTCCTTAATAATGATCACTGGGCTCTAGTGACAATATTTACCAGCACTGACAGACCGAACACTTTCACGTTATGGAAGCAGCTGTGGGTCTGCCTGACTCACACACACCGACTGACCCCCTACCTCATCTCAGTCTGGCTCGCCGATCTGCTGCATACATTAACCTACAGACGGATAAACTCCACCTGTCCTTCTGGACCTTTGTTATTGCTCTTTACAGCTTATTTCCAGCCAGAAATAAGTAACTGCATTCTTCTACGACAGAAACGAGAATCTGGACAATAGCAGAAGCAGGCAGTCAGTCACCAGCTGTTGTCCGTTTCAGTAACGACGATCAGGCAATTATCCCGAGTCGCAGTTGAAACGGTGAGGCGGAGAACCTCACCGTGGATCCGCTGTGGAGGAGGAACGTCCCTCTCACAAGCAGTGCAAATCTATTATGCATCTCTGCCCCCGGAGGAGGCGGAGGGGAAGTTTTGAAGTGTGTGTGTGTGTGTGTGTGGGGGGGGGAGGAAGAGGAGGAGGAGGAGGAGAATTGATAAAACGTACAAGGAGAGATGCGCGGAACACGAGCCGCAGTGAACGCCGAGCAAACAACGGCGCGGCTGGACTCTGACAGACGGCTCGGCTGTTGGAAAGATAAGGCCACGCCGACCTTGACGTTCTTGTTTACCTTTGTGTGTTGGCCATCTTCACACAGAGCCAGAGGTTACAGTTTCTTAAGTGCCGCCCTGTGCTGCAGTGTGCCTCGGGCCGGAGGAAGTATAGAAATCAGGCGGAGAGGCGGACGGCTGCGTAACCCCGGGCTTTGCTTAGCCACCTGTCTAGACATCAGGAAGATAACATCCACACATTTAATCCAGGCTGGAGGAGATGCATTTTAGCACCTGGGTCCGGGTGTTTATCTGCACACATACACACACACACACACACACACACACACACACACACATGCACACACACCCACCCACGCGCACACACACAAGTAAATGAGTGCATTTAACTGTGGAGCAGCTACAGTTGGCAATAAGAGGCTTCCTCATGGTGTTTTGTGTCCTTTGAGTGACGAGAGAAATCGAACAAATCATCTCTGTAAAGTCAGAGAGAGATTGAACAATTTGAACAGAATCGCCTCTGTTAAAGCCGACTGTCTTTAACAGGTGTTAAAGACAGTTCTACTATGCCGGAGGTTAAAATGCTTCTGCAAACCTCCGGCAAAAAGCAGAACTGTTCAAAGACGAACAAAAACCAACTGATCACAATCTGTTGGAACGAGAATTGAAATTCATCACTTTTCAAGGAAACTTGTAATGAAGATGGATTCAGTCCACATATAACTCATGAATATCGCAAAAGGTGCTTTTATTGCTTTTCTACTCGCACTGTTTAAAAATGCTGAATGTAACTTGAGCAAAGCACAAACCAAACATTCACTCTTGAGTTTATGAAATGAACTGAACATTTCATAGCGTCTTCCTGTTCACCATCACTGGTTCCACTGGGCAAACAGAGGTGAGATACGGCAAAACCCGGACGCGCTTTCCAAACTAAGCATTGCGATAATTCATTTTGACTCGCATCAAAGTACAAATAAATACATAAAATAATGCAATAGAGAGACAACTTCAACAGACCTACAAAAAACAGATGATTAGATGGTTTGGTGGAAAATTAGACACTTTGACTCAAGAGGTTTGAAAAAGGCACCATGACACTCCACCCTCTATAGTACATGTGCTTTATTGTGTATTTTTACTTATTTCTTCATATTTCATAAAACTTTTTCTTTTGCTTTATCCTAGTTGTCATTCCAATCTTTTCTCTGGGAATTAGAGTTGTACCTGTTGTTTTATTTATAATAACACACAATTCTACTTATGTTTTCTCAATTACTGAAATTGGCATTATGCTACTGTAAGTATATGTTTTGTAAGATTTGATTGTTCGGAAATCAGTAAAGATAAAAAAAAAAAAAAAAAAAATACAAATCCAGAATGTAAGAAAATTACTTCAGTCACATTTATATTAGCAAGATTTTCAGGATGATAATAATTGGAGGATTTCCAACTAAATAAATATACTGAAACTAATTGACAGCCAATACTTGCTTTAAATCTTAAAATTAAAATGTCTTCCTTATAGTTTGACTCTGAAGCTGAATCAAAAAAAAAAAAAAGAACTGATGATTTTTAAGATTAAAATACCAGAATTTTTATGATTTATTTCTGCCACATCGTTGCGTCGTCATCCAGTGAGTTGTCTGTGAAGCAATGTTCAGCGGATTTGATAACTGCTTTATGAACCTAAAGTCCTAAAGTCGGAGGAGGAGAGCATTTATTGACGATGCGATAAGACATTAATTTGATGGGGCAATAACAATAAAAAGTGAAAGTGATCTAATATGTTGCTTGGCTAAGCATATTATTGAGACAAATTGTTAAGTTGTTAAACCCTTAAGTTGTTAAGGCACCAGGCTGGGAGCTGAGCCTGGTGCCTTTCTTATTAGCAGTGCCAGCTTTGTGTTATTCTCAAACAGTAAGTGCTTCGGTTCTTCAGAACCTAAATGTTTGGAATACGCCCAGGAATATTTGATATAGTCCTTTTATTTGGAGCTTTTCTAATGCGTTATTATTTTGAAAGCTGGTGATTTTATGAATTCATGCCTGGTCACTATCGGCCAAAAATTCCCAAACTGAATAAACACTTGTAACAACGTAACCATCAACATGGCATCTCCTTCATGTGTTGCTTCTCCTTCTTCAGTCCTTTGGGGTAAACCTCCGCCAGTTTTGTGTATGTAGTTGAGAAAAAAAAAAATTGTCGTCTACACTGAAAATGATGTACTACGTACGCCGGGCCAGTTGGCGGCGCTGTAACACAGCCAGAGAACCACACAAAAAATACGGAACACCGCCATGTTTATTTGTGAGAGTGAGTTGCAAAAATGTAGCCACTGTGTTGTTGTTACAAAACAAACAAACAAACAAACAAAAAAAAAAAAACAAGAAACAAAGAAAGGCAGTGACCACACGGAAACAAGAAACTGCTGTTCTGAAATTCATCCACTCTGGAACCCGCTTTTAAAAATGATTCTCCAAAGACGCTGAATTTGTGTGGATGCACAACCAAATGATGAAAAACTTTTGCTGATACACCTGAAATCAGTAAAAGTTGTTAACTCAGTGACTTTCTTGCTATATTTAAGACAAAAAATATATATATAATTGGTTTCTGTCAGAATCAAAATCAGGCTCGGTGTCCGGGATCGGCCCGAAAAATGCAATTGGAAAATCCCTACCTTTTATTTTATATACATGACTTTAAGAGTTTAAACAGACTTTATTTATTTATATTTTTATTAAGAATACTTTATTTTGTTATTCTAAAACTGACGAGACAATATCAGCTCAGGAACGAGGTCTTATCAAGACGTTTGGTCCCTTTTGCAAGACTCTGCATTCATCAAATAAAAGCGGTTTTGTTTTTCCAGGACCCAACGTTCCGTCCAGTCAGAAGCAGCTGATACCAGCTTGGCCAGCCCATTTTGAGTCGAGTCCCTTGAGTGAAGGTGCTCAGTCTGTGTGAAGTCTGATGGAGATTTCTGCCACCTGTTTGGCCCTCGTCTCTTCACTGCTCAGTGAGGCACAAGATGAAGCGCTTTACATCTTGGTGATCCTCCTCCCGCTGCTCATCACTCTTCATAATACCCTGTCCCATCACCCCACTAATCTGCTAAGCAAAATGAGCAATGCCCTGATCTTTTCTGCTACCTCCCCAAAAGCCAAGACACGCTTCATTTCAACTTGTTGATGACAGTGATGAGACGCGGGTCAGCCCCCGCTCCCCCAGCCTCGCCACGAGACGCCCAAACGACGGACAAATGAGCTTCGCTTAACGCTGGAAATGTGTCCACAACGCCGGCAGATGGCTGAGAAGTCCAGAACCGACCCAACGTTCTGTTTGGTTTTCATTAAACGAGCTGACACAAAGCCTCGGATGATAAACGATAAGGGTTCCTTTTTCTAAAGCTCCCGAGTAAATACGCATGCTTTGATGTATAAATCTATTTAACAGCTTAATGTATGAACCTTTTTTTTTTTTTTTAAATAAAATTCTTAAAGACAAGAGAGAGACAAAAACTCCCAGACAAAATACCACAGTGCTTTATAGATGAGTTTCTAAGAGAAGCAAAATGAGAACAAAGAGAATCATGGTGGACCCTCGGAACCGGTCCAAACAAACCAGGAAATAAAGACACGACCAAGGAGAAACCAAAGAAATGTCATCGTTATGATGCAATGAATCATAACAATGAGAGGAACCGAATTTACAAATCGAGATCATGAAACGGCTTAATGAGCCAGAAATGGTCTGTTGCAACCAAAGTTGCGTCATAATACTAGAAATTAAGCTTTGTTAATTTTTTAGTACATGTTAACTTGGAAAGTCCATCTTTGTGCATGTTGTTGTCTGTTCATGTTCAGATTTGAGTTTGATGGAAGGAAGCTTCACGGCTTCAGTAAAACAAAACAAAAAAAAAAAAACAGATTGAAAAATGAAAAAGTACAACTTTGACATTTTTGTGATGCCGGATGCAGTGAGACTTGAGGGATTTAAATATTTATATAAAAACAGCAGTGAAGTCTTTCTTTGCAGAATGACACTAAATGAGCTCTGAGGTTCAACAGAAGCCTGATCTGTGAACATGTAGACTACAGAGCCCGCTGTTTGCTCCAGTCGCCTTCGCCGCTGCTCTTCCCCTGGAATATAAATTTGTGGCGATGTGGAACTCTTGGCAACGCGTCGCTGTATAAATGCCACTCTTTTGTGACATGTAATTTGAAATAATCCAGTTAGAGCTGCCGAGAGCTCAGAGGATTTGCATTTTAATTATACATTTAGATTCACCGGGCTTGATTACTTTCATTCTTTGGCAGCAGGTTAATTGTGCGAGTTTGGTTCCACAAGAATCTGGACTCATTACTCGTGTGAATAACGTAATGAGGTTCTGCCGTCCAAGAGCGCTGACCACTTCCCTCAGACAACAGATGTTTTTTTTTTTTTTTGCCCTCCCCCCCACATCATTTCAGTACTTTGGGAGATTTCTCGGCGTCTGCTGCAATCTCTAAACCTGCAACCGGAGTTGCTGATTCCAGTTGCAGACAAAATATCTGAAGAGGAGGAAAACAGTAGTGGAGGGTTTCACCTTCTGCCTGGTGTGGAGGGTTCTTACTGATTTGCATCCATTGACTCGTATGCATGGCCAGTCAGCTCTGCTAACCCCGCTCTGTTTGGACCCGGTCCACCGGGAACCCGGTTTAGCTCGGCGCGCAGACACACACCCACACACACACACACACACGCACACACACAGTTGGAGTGGGTTTTCAAAGGAAGGATGCTGCAGGGTTGGGCTGTGCATCGGAAATCATTGCCGCCTGCAGTTCCCGGCGGACCGGAGCGCCACTCATTTGTAAACATAGTGGGAGTGAAAGGACGAGGACGGATCACGCCGTAAAGATTCGTTGTTGCGATTTGTTTTCGAAAAAAATAAGCAAATAAATAAATAAATAAATAAATAAACAAACAATACAAATCAGTTTTGGTGGCGCTGCGTGCCATCTGTAAGCACTGGGGACAAAATGCTGATTGGAAACGTCGGAGCTTCAAGCGTCTTCACTCAAATCGGAGTCGAGGAAACTTTCAGTGAAACGCTGAGCAGAGAAACAAACGGCTGAATGTGTCGAAATGAAACTGAAGTAAATATTGTGATGGACGACCCGCTGTAAGAATCGGAGTCCAATTTCAGCAGTAGGTAAATTTTACATTTATGAAATAGATTTCTTTTTATTTTCTTCTTTTAATTTGTGGGTGGCTCTCGGCCTGCCACGATTAAAAATGCTAGAGAACAATAAGTTATCCCAATTATTAATGCAACTAATAGTAACAGTAATTGTTTTGAGACCATTTGAACTAATTTATTTATAATGCTGTACTGATGAAAGTTCGCCATCTCAAAAACTGTTAAAACTTTAATTTTATACAGGACACACCAGCCTGCGACTGGAAGACATTTTAAATATCCAAAACACCTAAAAAACTAAATGAATAAAAACACACACACGCAACCGATACCATAAGTATAAATGGATTATGTCTCTAAAGAAAATTGCCCTTCAAAAAAAGATTAATCCTAAGAATATTAATCATCATAATGTAAATTTTGAGGCTCTTTTTGATTCATTGTGCGATTAATTGCTTATTGTGACACAAACTAATTTTTGTTTGTGGCGGTTCTTCTGAAGCTGGAGATTATTAATCTTTAGAGCATTTTAATATTTTCTAACCAGATGGAGTAAAGTTCTCTAAACTTTTTATTGTAAAAGTCCTCTACCAATCTGCACTAAACCCTCCAGAGTTTCTCTCATCTATTGTTAAAAAAAAACAACGTTCATTATGAATTTATTGCAGAATTGGAAAAACTAGTGGATGGATGGACAGTTGGACCAAAGACGCCTGAGGCCTGCTTGGACAGCGCTGGGCGGATGATGGATTAATGTTCAGAGCAGAGCTCTGCAACCTTTCCAAAAGGTTTTCACCGTCAGTGCAGCTGCATAAAACTTGTTTTAGAGCCACAAACATCCTAACCTCATAATAACTATGCAGAACCTGTGGTCATTTTTTCAAGAACCACCAACATCTTTCAGCTTCTGTATTTCAAAACAA
The DNA here is from genome assembly GCA_010277015.1 of Poeciliopsis turrubarensis. Lineage (NCBI taxonomy): Eukaryota > Metazoa > Chordata > Actinopteri > Cyprinodontiformes > Poeciliidae > Poeciliopsis > Poeciliopsis turrubarensis. Next base: position 238,064 of record VMRN01000056.1, read on the forward strand.
AGGAAAATATAAAATATTTATCATTTTGTTTCGGAAATGTAATGCAGAATTCAGAAAAATAAAATAAAAAAAAAAATCATGATTTTGGATTTTTATAGTCAAATTAGTAAGAGCCATTGTAAAAGGTCCCAATGTTGCAGACCCCTGGTATTATAGACTGAGAATGGAGAGACAGACGGACAAAGAGAGGGACAAACTAATGAATGAATGAATGAATGAATGAATGAATGAATGAATGAATGAATGAATGAATGAAGGAATGAATGAATGAATGAATGAATGAATGAAGGAATGAAGGAATGAATGAATGAATGGTCAAAATGATCCAACCTAAAAGTTAGAGCTTTTTCTAAAACTCTTAGACAATTGGATAAGAGATAAATTTAGGAAAAATAAGTATTTCTCCAGTGTTTTATCTTTCACTGCACAGCTACTCCAGAATTTTATGATTCTGGGATTTTTCTTTTTTTTTCTTTTTTTGTAGAACGACTTTAAAAATACTTGTAACAAATGTTAAGATATTTTCTCCTTATTAAACCAATACAAAAATGTATATATTGAAGTAAAAACATAAGCAGACAGATGGGAACAGAAACATTTTTATTCATTAAAACGTCTTAAATACATAGATTCCTGTTACTCTCCGTATCGATCATGGATACTAATTTAACGTCAAGTTATTCTGAGGCAGCAGTGATGAAGAAGGAAGAAAAACTGCCACAGAGTTTGCAGTGACTTAGTTATAACCAATGTTTTTGACTGTTTTTGTGAAAATTTGCAACAAACTCAGAATCGTGCAGTAGCCTCCAAAAATGGGGAGAAATTTTATTCTTGTGTGAATTCCCCCGATTGCAGAATCACAAATCACTGAAGGGATCATCCAACCTGGAAAACACTGGCGTCCAATTGCAGACTTTTGCAGACAGCAAAGAAACCCTGGGTACATTTTCTTACCTATTTCATCTAAATTTCTGATAAAATGAAAGCTAAGCCAAAATGCAGAGCTTGAAGGAAACTGAAAAATTTCCTTCACCATCACTTACATCACTGTCAGTTTTTTTAAAACTCTATAAATAGCTGTTTGGGCATATTTCTTTTCTTAGATGACTGATATTTCACTTTCGCTGCCACATCTGGCGCTCCCCTGCTGTGCAGTTCGGCTTCAAACATCCAAAATGTAACCTTTCCGTCGCCGACCATCAGACAACTTTCAAATGTCACATCAGAGCCTCCTTTCTTTTGATATTTGAACACCTCGCCCTCATTTGTTGTGACTCGAGTGACGGTGGGTAGCTGGGGTTTTCATTGTGAGGCTGGCCGACTTGTAAACCAGGAGGGGTGGACAAAAGGGACCAGATGAGACCCCATCTGGACGGAGCCCACATCCTGCCAACTCTCCCCCCTATGGCTCGGGGTGCTCTCCACTCATCAGCCGCCATCAAAGTGCGGCTGCCCACCAGCAAACCCTGAGCGGGCTGCCATTTCTTTGAATCCCTCATCTCATTACTGGAATGACTGATTCAAAGAAAACTAGGAGCTGCTCAATCATTCAGCTCACCCACAGGCCTCAGTTCATCCACTTTTTAAACAGAGTGAGCTGTGTAAATTCAACCATGATGGACCAATCTGTTGTAAAACCTCTCAAAGGGTAAAATGGGCAGGGAGGATCCCTGAGGGACACCATGCAGTTTCTTTTTTTTTTTTCTTCTGGTGTTTGTGGTCAGCCACCAGGTTGGTTGGTCAGACGTAAAAATCCTGTTGGAGTTCCTCAGTGGGTATAATACAATCTTGGTAGGTTCTTCCTTCTGCTTTTTTAAAGTTTTTTTTTTCAGACATGAAAGCTGCAGTTTAATAACTTTGATAAGAGATTTTTTTTTTTACATATTTGTTAAAGCTGTCACTAAGATCTGAAACAGATAATCTGTGAACACATGGAGATCCTCTGCCTTCTCCTAGTGCTAGCTGGAAATGACCAATCAGAGCCAGAAGGCGGGTCTTAGTGCTGTCAATCATCACACCCTCTTGCTCTCTACTGCGCTACAGTTTCTTCCAAGTAGCAGAATCTGTTGTGGATGCTAAGGCTAGTTAGCATAGCCACCAATAAGGGCACATCTGCTGCCGAACTGCAATAAATTGTTTCTCCACCATTAGGACATTGAACGCAATCTTAATTGAGAGCACTGACTGACAGTCCAAAAAGTTGCATTTCTTGTTAAAATATTAATTTTCCTGAGTTCTTATTATTATTTAAGCCAGCTTTAATTCCATTTGAATCGAATACACCATAACATTTATTTCCTAACTCGATGAGAATTGGTAAGGAATCTAACCGATAAGTGAGATTGATAATGTGATGGGTATTCCTAATTCCTCATCAATTCTCATCCCTAATTAAGTCATAGTCACTGGTTATTCACAAACGTATTTTGTTTTTGAGCAACAAAATACCAACAAGCAAAAGGAAGCAATTTTTCCCCCCTCTCCTCCAAACAGAGGAGTTTGTGCACCTTTTAGAGAAATTGATGTCCTCACCACTGTCTCATCTCCGTGGTAACGGTTTAACAGACAAACGTGACAGGAACCCAAATACTTTACACACTTCACTCAGAGACGTATTGCTCTCAGTGGCAGAGACGTATCATCCATCTCACTGTAGAGACAAAAGTTTTACTCATTTCATAAAGTTCTGCGATGAGGATGATTAACCAGCAGGCATCTCTAAAACTGTGCTGTAAAAGTGCAAACTGTGTTGGGATCTTCTAATTAATCTGGGTTAAGAGTAAGTTAGGGCAGATTCTAGCCATAGATGCTTATTAACTGATTATAATGATCATGGTTTGTATATTACCAAAGTTCTAAAAGTCCAAGTTTGGTAAATCTCTGCGTATGATAAATTGTTATTGGTTTCATGTCATTTTTAAGCTAAACATGCAGTAAACATGCAAGTCTTAATGATTAAAATGAACAGCAAATGCTTGAAGCATACAAAACGTGAGTTTCATGTTTTAAATGAAAAACATTTTATAATCTGTTCTTAGCTTCACATCCTGGCATTCTGGTCTCTTGTGAACAGAAGCATTTTTAACTCTTGAAATTAAGAGTTATGTACAAATTCTGCCTGAGGTAAAACATTGCAGAACAAATCTAATACTGTGGTGATAATTGCCAGCTAGTATTTAAACCCTGACCTGGTTTCTGAACATAGTCAACATTGTTAATTGCTCAACGAGAGTAAGAACATCTGAGGTTCGATTTAGTCTTTCAAATCGAACCTCAGGCCAAGTGCTGCTGCCGCTATTCTGCAGGAACTGAACCATGAGAGGTGGAAACTCGACTTGTTAAAATATTATTGAGGAGGAGCTTTGTGAAAGTGGGCGGCACTTTGTGGGAGCCGGTGTTCGGGCATCCTGAATGGTTGCCGTGGGAGACTAAAGGATATCTCAAGCATTCATGAAAGAATCAAAGCAACATCAAGGTATGTTTTTAATGAGAGAATAATGTTATAATTTCACACATTTCTGTGACTTGAAGAAGCAAATCTTCCAAGCGGTCTCATATTTCATCCACAACATTACACGATGGTAATTTGAGAGCAATGAGGGAGTTATCATCACTGTTGCCTTACATTTATGTCTGTCTCTGAGGGAAGGAAACTCCAGCCTCTTTTCTCCTTGCATCTTTTCTCGGGGCAGCAGGCAGAGACAAAAACCTGTCCTCATCCTGAATGCTACGGAAAGAACTACAGCTTTGTCTTTATCATGTAATATTGAAACTTGCCAAACGTAAACAAACAGCTCAAAATGACCCAATTGTGCCAGCACCACAGCTTTCATCGTGTCTACTGAGAGACGCACTCCAAAGACTTATGAGGACCTTATTGATTACGTGAAAATAAAAGTTCCAGATTTCTTTTTCCAGAAAAGTGAGACGAACGCACGTCAAGCTGCTGTTCAGAGCTTGATGCTTCAGCATCCGCTCCAGCGTCATTATTACCCTCTTCGAATTAATTCAGCTGTCATGAAGTTACTGCTCTGTTGTTGGCTATAATTGGGCCGTGTCTCCTTCACTCAAACCTCTTATAAAAACAGTTTGTTTTATTCGTACATCCAGACAAGATGAAGTGTCTAAATGGAGTCATTAGGGCCCATTAAAGCTGAAGTGTGGCGCCGCACCTCCTGCGCAGGATCAGTCTCTTTCTTTGTTTCATCTTCTCACCGTTGAGCTGATTTCTGGAGAAGAAGCTCTTCTGTTCTACTCAAAAACGAATCTCTAAACCGGACAGGACCACATGAAAACCTTTGTGTTGCTTTTCCTCCAGGAAATTCCTTTTTTGTGTGTGTCCAGGTTAATTGAATTCATCAACACACTTCTGCTCATGCTCCTCTGCCTGATTGCTTTTTTTTTCTTCTTCATTTCATGAAAGAAATGTGTAGGATCAAACGTCGCCAGCACTGGCTTCCTTAGGACGATTATTGCATGAGCCGAGACGGGATTTCATCAGAAACCGTCCTGAAGACAACAGTTCTGTGATCTCTTTTATTTTTCAAAAGTAAAAGAAACTGAAAGATGAGTACTTTTTGTATGTACAAAGTATTACAGAATATGCACTTTTTAATTTTTTTTTTTTTTGCTTTGTATTTTACCTGTATTTACTGAACTCCAGGAAACTCGGTCAGTAGGTTCAGACTGGGAATTATATCAACGCAGGAAACTTAGATTCTCTCTGATGCCAACTCAAAGGCTGGATTCCTGTGAGAAATTGAACTATTGAAGTTTTTGTTTTCTTAAATAAAGTTGTTGCCATGGAAAAAATGTAGCCAAGAATGACAACAAGAGAGAGTAGATAATGGAACCAAAGGACAAGAGGCAGCCACAGATGTAGCAACAGCAATAAATATCGAAGAAGATTAAAACGAACAGTAAATGTTGATGTCCACAAAGTAAGAATATTATGAGCTCTCTACAATAATAATAATAATAATAATAATAATAATAATAATAATAATAATAATAACTAACAATAGTACATTTTAATTATAGGCGCCTTCCTTGACATTGATATTTTTTCCGTGCTTATGAATGATGTCCCTTTAACTGATGTGTTATGAAGTGAAAGAGAGAAAACAGAGCAAACCAAACAGAGACAAGATAAATGACTCGCTCCTTCAGCTCCTTCAGACTAGCCAGCACCAATTAGCAAACATCTGGTAGAGCAGTGAATTAATAAAACTAAACAATCATGGGGTCAGTCTTCTTTTAAGTCATATTTCATATGTGCAACATTTTTTATAGCAACTGGAGGTAACATCGTTTTTTGACTGTGCTACAAAATGGCACTTTATGTCAGGAAAATACATAACACTGACCCTTTAAAAAGAATCCTGCTGAAAGGAAAATGCTTCTAGAAACAGTCTTCAAGGTTTCAGTCTTGATCGTCTTGTATTTTGAACTATAACAAATGTTTCTTCAGATGCTTAAGGAACAGCTGTAACTAGTGAGAAAGGGTGGTGACGTGTTCCAGACCGTTTTTAGTTCGGCGTCTTCAGCAGCAGTGTCTGGGAGGTCAGCGGTCCTCATAGAGTCCCAATTTGTCAGGTTCAACGCCAGTGTTCGCTTTGAAGTCAGTGTTGATGAGTGACCTGCGTGACTTTACCACTGGCTATTATCAATCACCTTCATCTAGGGTGAATTAATTCCAGATTAGTGCGTGGGGGTGGTAATTAGATTTCATGAGCCGAGAGTTAAGAGGCCGTGGCAGAGCTTTGAGAAGCTGCATTGTGCTGTGGAGGATTTGTGATTTGGTTGGAAGATAAGCACAAGAGGCGTGGTGGGGGCAGGGGGTACCTTCAGTTCCAAAGATGGCGGATATGTGCAAAGCAAGTTGTTGAGAAAGAGAGAGAGAGAGAGAGAGAGAGAGAGTATTGCATTGATTTCTCAACGAGGAGGAAGAGAGACGGGCGATAAACTTGGTTTACTTAAGTTGACAATCAATACAAATTTAAACTCTTCCCGGGGAAATGAGCATCAATTACCTGGAACACAGGAGAAGACTTACAGCTGATAATTACGTCTCGCACAAAACGAGTCGAGGAACGGATGGACTGACCGCACCATCAACCTGTCAGCCCAGGGTTCATTCCGATCAGCACGTTCAGAAGGCATCTAAATGCTCGTTACTGCAGATCCGTGCCAGTGAGTGCGCCCGCTTTCCCTTCAGTCAGCTTGACCTTTTCCTCTGTGGCTTTAAAAGGCTGCGTAAGCTAACGGCATCACTCAGATGGGCGAGAGAGGCATACAAACAGTTTGTTTAGTTTTTTTCTGGGTTGTATACTCTGCGTTCATTAGGAAGTTTGTGGAGTGATGACCTGATTCCACCATCGCGGGCGCTCGGCGGTCTGAAGTCGTCCCAAGGTGGCATTTCTGGAGAAATTAATGAGCTATCGGTCGCTGTGATAAATAAAAATCCCCCATCAGCAGTGGGAGTGAGAGTCCTCTGCACACACATTTAGTGCCGTTAAAGAAAAGGCGAGCCGTAAGTGGGGAACGGCAGCAGCAGGTTGCGAAATAAACGGCTGAAGTGTATTTCTTGCGATATTCAGAAAGTTTTTCGGATGGCTGACAGCGTTTGTTACAGCTGTTTCTGTCACAAACAACAAATACCAAACCTATGGCCACTTTTACAGAACCGTCGCAGAAGTCTCCAATAAATCAGCGAAAGTAGATGATTTTATTTTTTTTTTAAATCGCTGGAGAAATCTGAAAAGTCACCAAAGTTAGCAACAATGTCTCAGCTTCACAAACATGTTGCCAAATTTGTATTTTTGTGCCCGAGCCAACACGATCCCTCCTGCCATGAAGGCCGAGGACATCTGTTCCTCCTCACCTGAAGAATGAGTCGGTGGGGATGGAGAGAAATTTAAAGGTCACGCTGAATCAGGGAGAGAAAGACAGTCTTTAATTTGATCTTTTATGTATTTTTTTTTTTTTCCACAAAAATATTTTTGGTTCAACTTAAAATGTCAGGCGATACAACGCTGACATTACTGTTAAAAATGCACTTCCAGTAAAGTGAGAATTGATATTTTTATGTGGAAACGGCGGAGGCAGAAGGGGGAGTGTTGTGAGCATCTGTAACATGAAATGAATGAAGCAGATTGTGATCTAATTTAGCTTCTGTTGACGTCAAGTAATCATGTTACTTTCTGAAGGTATACTAGCAAAAAAATATAGGACTTTGCATTAAAGCAGAATTGAAAACAGCACGCCGTCACAGGAAGAGCGTTTGTCCGCCAACATCGGTGGCTATGCTGACTAGCCTTAGCATTCACAACAGACAGTGTCAGCTGGAGGACAGATGTGATTGACAGCGCTAAGACCCGCCCCCTGGCTCTGATTGGTCGTTTCTATTCAGTCCTGGAAGCACTGGGAGAAGCCAAAGGAGCTCATGTTATACCATCTCGACATGGTGACAGTTTCAACAAATATGCAAGCAAAAAATTTTTTTATGAAAGTCTCATTACTTTTTAAATCCTCAATTACTCTTTGATGACAGCAACCATGAGAGAGAAACACCGAGAATCGAGTCCGATGGTGTTGCAGGGCTTATTTATTTATTTTTTTTCAAAGCAGAATCACTGTTAACCTGGACCTTGCCACACCTGACTGAGTGCTCGTTCTCACTGTAAATGCTTTAAGTGGACTCTCCAAACCCATTAGCCGAGGTTGGTTTGTAATTGCGGGCTGATTACTGCCCTCCAAAGCAGATGCCTTGAGCTTCGTCGGGATAAACACGGCCCTTGCGGGGTTCAGCTCGCTCTTTGTGAAAGCACCTGGCTGGCATTGGTAAAACACTTTGAAGAGAGCTAATTAGCCTCTCTGACAACAGCATAATAGGGAGATAGACAAAAGGAATTCTTTTCCAATCCATGTCCAATCCTAAAGCAAATTAAAGCGAGAGTGTGCCACTTAAGTGCCACTGCTCAGGGCGAAATAGGTCGGTGTATTACGCTGGTTGTTTCCACCCAAAACTGACTTTCATATTTTACTGCTTTCCTAGAGGAAAAAAAAAAAGGTAGAAACATCACAGCTACCTGTTCTGCTGCACAACCCGCAATAATTACAAATCGACAAGTAGAGGAGAGAATAAAAGAAGCCTTTCTAACGGCTTCAGCAGGACACGGCGAGAGATGGGAGGCAGCAGGACATAAAAGAGTAGCTTGTATCACCGTGCAGCTTCTCCCTCCTCCCCCTCCAGCCACAGCTGCTTTATACACCGAGTCTTTTTATGTACAAGTGCCTGCAGTCCTTCACTGTGAGCCGGACTCACAAAAAGCCCTCACAGCTCCGGGCCTGTGGAGAGGTGACACAATCAATAGCCTCTCCGAGCACAGATTCGTCATGCTGGTTTTGTCGATGTGGATGGCTTTATTTCCCCACCTTTTTTTTTTTTACAGTGCGGCTCGGTGCAACTTCGCACACGTGATTCCCAAAGAAGCCGCACCAAAAATAGAGGACAAAAGGACAACGATCAAAATGGACTCAAAGAGATTGTTTTGCCTGTCTGCTGGAAAATCTATCTCTGAAAGTTCACAGCCCCGGCACATCAACCAAATTAGAAAATACTGAACTGTATTATTCCTTTTGTATGAGGTTAGTGACAATTTATTCATGCCTCGGTGACTCTGGAGTTGTGCTGTGTTGAATGACTAAATGAAGAACTTCACTTTTCAGCGTATATGGATCCTTATGGATAGTTTAGGCTCAGGTTAATTTAAAATCTTGCAAATAATTATAATTAGTCATTAGATATTTTTACACAAAAGCTTTCTCAACCAATCAAGTCTCCTAATAAAAAAACACGTATATTGTTAAAAATAGAAAATGGTTTTCAGAATTTAAAATTTATCATTTTAAACTCCTCAAATACATGACCTTCCAAGGTAAATAAGATAGAAAATACAGAGAGACTCTCCTGGTACATAGTTAATATTTCAGAACTGGAATTACATGTATTACATTTATTAATTTAATCACAGCATGACATGAATATACGAGCATCTTTTTTGTTGCTGTTGCCACCAGTAGATGGTTTGCATGTAAGATGTAACATAAACAGCAATATTCAGAGATGCAATGAGTTTATAGCATTTTTTCCACCATGTCTGTAGTTCTGACTAGATTCCAGCAGATTCAAGTCTAAGTGACACAAAACAGTGTCACTTAGACTTTTGTTTTGAGTTGAATTTGACTTGTTTTTTTTTTTAATCATGTTGTTACAGTTACTCGCCAACAAAAGTAATATCTCCCCTCACAGGATCGAGCCGCACGTTTCAATAAATGTATATAAATATATATTGTGAGGGGGCAAGCAGAGGTACGAGTCACATTAATGGTAGGCGGCAGTTATTTTGAGGTGTTGAACAATTGGTGCCATTGTGATGCACAGGAAGGCAGTGGCTTCGCAAGTCACTCACTGCTCTCCGTATACGTTGCTACGGCAAACCCCAATTAAAAAATTACGGCGTTGTGGCAGATACAACGTATATATTTCACACCCGAATGCATACTCTTATCACAGTATCTCGTTTTTCAGCTTTCAAAGAAACAAAATAATTGTTTGGTTCAGGAAAAAAACTTAACTAAAATACTGCTAAAGGAAAGCTGGTTTGTACATGTAATTCATTGGCACTAATCCTCATACATTTGCTAAATATTGTATCTGTGGCCTCATTCAGCTGAATACTGAAACATTTATGCTGTGTTAAGCATCCAGTTCAGGTCTGACTCTGTGCAGGAAGAAAACCAGAAGGAGCGCAAGTGAATAGTGCCATTAAAACCGAAGAAAAGATCAAATGTTTTATTCAGAACCTCACGTTGTTCAGAATACAGTATTATTGTGGGATGTGATTACTCTCGCTTTTTATAGCCATTCATGAAAGCTGTTTGGATGCCTGATGAAACAAATATTAAGCCGGCGCAAATGAGAAAGCTGAAAAGGAAACCCGCATTTTTTTTTCCACTTAAGTCTGCATCATAATGAAGAGGTATGTAATATCCAAGGATGCTAATTGCAGTGGCTATTGCTGACGTGGCGCTCAGAAGTCGCTTCACCCAGTACAGAAATGAGCTGATCACAAAGCAAACTATGTGTTCATGCCTGTTGAGGTAAAATGCCGTCGTTTCCCGGCCAAAAAAAAGAGAAGTTTTAGTTTAAATATGTCCATGTCAGCACAACCATACATGTTGTATGACTGTAAACATGTTGCAGCAGAAGTACCGTCTATTTATCTATGCTCCCATAGCTTAGTGGCAGATTTGCTGTTATTTTCTGTTATTGCAACATTTTTTTCTTGTATTTCTGTGCGTGTGTGTCAGCATCATTCATGTTGCTTGTCGCCCACCACATCAAAAGCCCTTATCAAGTCTTTTTTCTGGTTACTCTGTTTGGATTTTGAAAACTCATGCCAATACTGACAAATTCTTCATTCATTACTTTGCAGGTACAGTCACCGCTTTCTCAAAGGCACGCCGAAAGGAAAGGATACTATTAATGTGAAATCAGTCTGTGCAACAGTAAAAAACCTCCTTGAGCCACTGACTAATCTAGAGCTCTCAATTAAACCCTTTATAGGTCTAACTGGATTAATAAAACATCTTACTATACTGACACAAGCCATTTAATGGAGTGGCCACCAGTATTAAGTGCAGCTCTTGCTGAGCCGTCTGGCACCGTGAGACCTTGTCTTCCTGCCAGGCTGAATACATCACCTCAGCAAGGACTCAAAACGTCAGAAAACCATCACAATATATTCTCCTAAACTTAATAAATAGGAGTTAGAAGGGAGTAAGATGAGCTTTGCTTTGACTTTTATGTATTTTATGCTTGTTTTAGTTCGTGTATTTGACTTGTTCTTCAGTCAGAGTGAGCCATTATTTAAATAAATAAATGCCTGTTGAAAATACCGAATCTAATCAGAATAAAGATGCAGTATGTCGCTTTTATAAACAATATGTTTATTTGTTTTTTTTTTTTTTTTTTTTTTTTTTTTACATTTTTGGTTAAACTGCCACTATGTTGTGACTGTATAACATGGGACAGATAATCTGTGAAAAAAATCAAGCGCCTTTGGAGAGACACATCGCTTGGTCAGGAGCAACCAATCAGAGCCTGGAGGCGGGTCTTAGCGCTGTCAATCACAAAGGCATTGTTATGATGACATGCTGAAGGCAGAGAGTCAGAAAAGGTAGGAACTTCTTAAAGAGACAAACACCTCTTTTAATGTCTCAAATTGCGACGTCAAGTCTGACGTATGCATTTTTATTGCGACTGAAGCTCACCCAGTGACTTGATTGTGCTATGAAGTGGCACTATCTGTTTGAAAAATATGTAACACTTTAAGATGAAGATGGGGATCAGACCCAACAATACCGATGAGATGAAAGCCACTAAGAAAGCAACTTTCGCTTCCCTGAAAACTCAGACCAGCTGGTGTTGGCCTCCTGACTGGACTGTTCAGAAAATGAACAATAGGCAGCCATTTCTTTTTTCTTTTTTTAATGCAAAACTGTAATTGTTTGACAAATTTTAGTTTTGGTTTCCAGTTGCTAGGAGCCACAAGGATCAAGATCAACAGTCATCAACCCTTGAAACACGTCAGCCTGTGTGTGAGGGTTCTGTTTTCACCTTTTTGAAGACATTAGCTTTAATATATTTAGATTTGTTGAAATGCGAAATAAGTGTCAGCGAGAATCCAGCAGGAATATTGGATGTGACTGGACTGCGCAGGAAGGATATGACTTCACTTCCATTCATCTGTTTTGTTTAGTATCCAGAGATAAGAAATGCAAATTTAGGCCTTGGGTCTTGCATTTTGCATTTATTGTTTGGACCCGGCAGGTGCAGATAAAAATTGTTTTTTTTTCTATGCACACAATATCCCCCCTAACTGATTGCAGTATTTAGAATACATTTTGTTGAGGAATGTGGTTTAGTATATATATATATATATATATATATATATATATATATATATATATATAAGTATTTCTTTTAAACTATTTTTCTTTTGTTAGATTTTTTCAACGTGACAGATAATCTTTTTTTTAAAAACATATATATAGGTTTGCCATTGGTAAAATGATTCCTTTGTTTTTCCTCTTGTAAGCAGAACTAATATTCCACAGAGCTAAACATCCAAACCTTTATTGAAGAGTCTTTTCCCTCCATTGAACTCGTCCTTCATCAAGTCATGTGACAAGGCTTTGCATATTGAATTTCCTTCAGCTTTTCCAGGTATGTGAGCAAACACCTGCCTTCGTTTTTTTTCACTTTTCAAAGAGTAAATTCTGCTAAACACAACTGACGCAATACATCCTGCAGCTGGACTGTAATCCAGAAAAAGCTTCATACAAGCATCACTATTCCCCCCCTCCCCCGAGAATCGGATTCATTTGTTACGCTTAACTTCTTTACTTGGATATTTGTTCTGTTGCACACTGGACCCATCGGACAGAGCGGCTGGTCTGCACTGCTCAGACCACAAGCCGCACCGTCGCAAATGTTTCCTTTCCACAATATGCCTTTACATTTTCTTGTTGAGGGAGAGAAATGTCAGTGCATGGTTGCTTGCATGCAAAGCTCAAAGACACAGAGTGATGCTTGCAATATTTCTTAAGAGATAGACTCGCCTCAACATTTGAGTTTCTGTTTCCAGTCCATGACAGATTTTTTTCCTTCTCAAAGCTTTTTCTACAATGCAGTTGGTATTTAATTTATTCCTGTTTTAATCCAATACAAGCAGCAAGAGTGTGCTTAGTTTTTTAGCGCAGCCTTTTCATGTTTACCCAAAGTTTACTTTATGAATAATTGTGTGGAATCTGTTCTTTGTATTATATTCACTTGAGATTCGTTTTAACGTCGTTGGTATTTTTTTATTTCTCAGTTTTTGTTCAAGCATGTCTAACAGTCCTGCGTGTGAAGGTGTCAGTTTCCCCAAAGCGACTAATAAAGTTAACTGGGTCTTGGAAATAAAATACATTTTCTTGCATTGTGCAAGATGTTAGAAAAATAACTATTAAAATATGAAAATAAATCATGATTTGTCGATTTATTTAATTGATAAATACCCTGTTTAGTTGACGTCCCTCCATAACCGAGATGCTGGAGAGATTTAAACAGATCAGACACTTTGCACTTGAATGGAGTGGATAGTCAGAAGTAATAAAACAAATCAAGGTTGCATCAATTTATCAAACAGGTTTATTCTTGAAAAGTTATCCTTGACTATGATTTGATTTACTGTTTGGAGGGTCTAGTCCAATCCCCCTACCCCGCCCCACCATGGACTTGGTACAATCCTATTCAGTCCCTTCCAGTGATGACAGATAAACCCAACAACACCTTGTGCAGTTCATTTCAGTCCAGGTTTCACTTTGGTCTGAACTTCCTGGCTTGGATGCAGGGTTCAGATCTCACTTGTTTTTTTTGAAAGTATTGATGCTGTTGTCTGTTTACCCTCTTCTGTCTCGAATTATTGGAAGGTTGGATGCCTCTTAAAATCAAGAGTTAGCAGAATGACAAATGCTTGATATGTAAGACTTTTCAACGTGTAAAAATTGCCTTCTCATGTCTCAAATCCCTTTTAAAAAACAAACAACAAATAAAAAACATCATGTCTTGTTTGGCAGATTTGGTGTCTGAATGCCAAGATGAGGCCCAGCAAATTCACTGGTAAAGCTATACATATATAGCTTTACATACTATATATGTAAAGCGGAGCATTACATATGTAAAACTTTATTATTAAAGGGAAAGTAAGAAGAGTTGAGGAGAGGACAGAGTGAATCCAAGACAAGTCTGCTCCTACACCTGCAGAAGAAGAGAAAAAAACAGAACCGAGAACTATAGCAACAAACAGCATATTTAATGACTGCAACATCAGTAGCTGTTGTCCCATAGTCATTAAATGGAAATGGCAAAATTGCATAATTGTGTTTTCAGCATCAGCAACTGAAAATGCCGTACATGTTAAAGATTTACTAAAGGTGAATTGGGTCATGATTGCTGCATGGTTTGATGCTTCATTAAACCTAAACAAACAGGAGGAGAAACACAATGAGCCACACAGTTTAGAGACCTGGATGTGATGTTTATTAATAACTATAGGAAACTGGAGGTGTGACTCATCAAGACCACCATCTCCAGTGAACTATCAGGACAGACTACGTCTAATTTTTCCATAGTTATAGTCATGCACTAAATGCTGCTTTGGAATATGTTTCTACTCTCTCAATGAAATGAGAAAAGAAGATTCATTATCATCTTTAAACAAGGTCCCTGCAGGCACCGACAACAAGCCTTCCCTTAAATTATACTGAGAAGAAGAAAAAAGAAAAGAATGAGATGAAAGGAGATGGATGTCTTTAACAAGTGTCAGACTGCCGCCCGCTTCTTTCCCCACGGTAGGCTCATGATCCTCTGTCCAGGGAAGATATTGGAGAAATACGAATGCAAATCCTCTGCCTCCCGACTATTCCGCTTGGGAGATCTGTGAGCTGTCAGTTAATGAATGAGAGGCAGGGGAACTGTGAGGGTCTTTGTTTCTACATGGAAGACAAAACAGACAAAAGTGCCGTAAATTAAACAGAATACGAGGGGGTGGGTGTGGATAATAAACGTGTGTATGCAGAGGTTTATTTTTGGCATTTGTGACCCATAAGCACAGGGGTTTGGCTGACCGTAACCTTTCGTCTGCGCGTGTGTGTGTGTGTGTGTGTGTGTGTGCGTGTGCGTGTGTGTGTCAGTGTTAACAATGTGTACGAGTTCCCACTCCAGCGACTGAATGCTATTTGAATCAGCCCACCTGGGACCCTGATCCCATTCTGATCCCGTGCCGCTGCCATCCGCAGCTCAGGTGTTGCGTGAATGTGATTTATTTGCAAACAGAGAGAGATCCAAATGGAGATGAGGCGCCGAGAGTGAGTGAAATACAGAGTGAAAATGCAGTAAATGGTAAGGAGGGCTGCTCCGTATTACCTGGGAGGAATGCAGTATTTCTCTGCTGCTTTTTGCTGGCAGAATATTGAAATAAGACATTATTTTTTTTTGTTTTTGGAACATCTCAGGTCTATATGCTTGACCACATTGCATGATTGGCCAAACAAGACAAACAGATTCAGTTTATGTACTGAAATATGTAGCAAACTCAATGGAATCTCATTTACTTTCATTCTTGTTCCATTTATAGTTTTGAGCCAAAGCAGAGAAGGTCAGTGTGTTAACACTGCAGTATTCATAAAACAATAAAAACTAATATGTTGTTGACTATGTACCAGTTTTAAACACCCTGTATGAGACATATATGTGGAAAAATCTAATTTATCTCCACAGTTGCCCTCTCCCTGTGAATGCTGATGCTTGCAAGCATGGTAACTGATGACAGTGGATAAACAGTTTTCCTTTAACAATTGTTTCTCCATCATGAGCACATAGAGCACATACACCAGCTTGACTGATGATGCAGACATCCCTGAATGGATGGCATTCTTCGTACATTTCAGTAGCCACATGCATAACATGTATCCTGAATTCAGGGTTTCCCCCCAGTGATTTATAAGCCTGGCGGGCCACCAGGCTTTACTTGTGTCCCCACCAGGCTAAGCATTGCTTATTTGCTTAAGTATTTTTAAAATGTTTGCATTTTTTAAGGCTTTATTATTGGTATTTAGGTATCAATCCTCCAATCTTGTAATAACACATAATTATCAGATGATACTTTCAAAGTTCCTGTCAGCTTGAAACATTTTCAAACTGAAAAACACGACGGGCCGCTGGATGAATGGCTGCTCTGGCACACAACCGCCAGCCTGAGCAGGTTTTCCAGGGGAAACCTAGTGAACTAAAGGCTGTAAAATCACAGGCAGTGTAATCCTCTGTCTCTTGGGTCTGTTCATCTTTTGCATTACAACCTGCGGTCACGGGATGTGGAGCGGTCACACTGAAGAAATTCGGACGTATTTGGGGGAAAACGATGTAAACGTGATGGTACAGTGTGAAGAACTATGACATTACATTTCACTTGCAAATCATAAACATCCCTACTTGTTAGTATTCAGTGTCTTCCACGCCGTGTTACGAACACAGTCTGTGTGCTGTAATGCCTCAGCAGCCTTCACATCTGTGGACAGATGTATCTGCTGTGAGATCAATGAGCCTCAGTCCTTACAACTGGATCTATCAAACTTAATGATACAACATGACACGGGTGCGTGTTGCAGTTTCCAGACAGAGTGTACTGCATGGAGCAATTTGATCTTTGAACGTAGGATCTTAGCTGGTGCCGAGTTTACATCTGACCTTTAAACACAAAAAACCTCGGAGCGGCTGCCATCACATGCCTGTTTTGTCATAATTAAACAGCTGTAACAATGTCGTTTGCGATGTTGTGCTCAACGTATGTACTAGAAAGTAAAGCGTTTTGGCTTTATGATTGATTCCCGATATTTATTACAAATACATATGTTCCGGACTGGCATTTAATTAATTGATAAGCGTGTAGATCCGAGCCCAGGTGAAAAGTCAAGTGTGTGAAATTCGCGCTGGCCCGGGAAATTAATTCTTCCAGTTACTGTAAATGAGATGTGCTCCATCACTTTGCGTGGCAGAGGAATTATGGGGAATGAATTCAGCATCGCTCCAATCATCCCGTATTCATTCTCCATCTCCATCAGGCCTTCAGCCTGCTGCTCCTCCCTGCTGACTAATGACTTTGGCAAAAGTCTGGACAAAAACAGATGACAAAAAAAAAAAAAAAGATTTTTATTTGTTTCCCGTCTTTTTGCCTTTTGAAAGATTTTTATTTGTTTCCCGTCTTTTTGCCTTTTGACATATTTTATATGAACAAATACCTTTTAGTATTAAACAGATTTAATACTCATTGCCAATTACTGCTAGCTCTTGATGGCGCAAAGCATCCTACGAGTCAGTCACTTTTTTTGCACAAGGCAAATCAAATTAAATTTGATAAAAACTGAATTTACAATTTACTCAGACAATCTTTGTGCTGTATTAAAATGTGTCCATTTAATTTAATCAAACATTGAATTTTGACAAAGAAAACAAAAAAGAAAAACCCATAAGAAATGGTAAAGCCTGGATGGTTTTCTCCAGAAGAATTGCCATCTTGCCAACTTTGAGTTAAGAAATATTTAAAGTTGACAGGAAATTTGAAAATATGACTAGGTAATTATTTGTTATTATATGATGTTAGCAATACTTAAAAAGCAACTATAAAGTCTTAAAAAAGGCAAACATAAACCCCCTCCTATAAAATAAATGAAGAAGCAATGCTTAGCCTGGTGGGGCTGTGGGTAAAGCTTGGAGGCCCGCCAGGCTTATGAAACACTGAGGGAAACCAAAGTACATTATGCTACGATTAAAATCCTTTTTATTGATTTAAACTGTTGAGTTGTTTAAACCATTTCTGGAAGTAATTAAAACAAAATATGAATGTTTTTCCCGTGATAATTATTTTTTTTCTCAGCATGTTTCAGTCAGTCGTTCACACGTCTCAGGAAATTTTCTCTCATGATCAAATAAGCATCAACACAACAGCACAACCAGTCTCCCCAACGCAACACTGTGCACAATAAATCATGCTTCCTCTCTGTAAAAAAATATGCACTTCTCATTCCTTCACCTGTGATTTTAATTGATTTTCTCATTTAATGTGAACAACTCAATTGCAGAATTGTGCTTTTTCACACTAGCGGAAACATTTTCCTTCCATTTATAGTGGCGACGCAGATACTGTTGTATGAACAGCATTGATTCCTCATCTGCTAGCTCTGTGTAGTTCTTGTCCAAGATTACCAGAGGAAAACACAATGAGCTTTATATTTATAACGGGGAGAGGAATAGTGGTCATTTTGACAAACTTTACTCATGGATTTTTGGGGAAAATAAAACTGCTCACTCCATTCCATTTCTACATTGCCAGAAAAGAGCTGCACTTTATTTCAACACATCCGTGTTGGAAAAGTCATGTTTCTGTCAACAGATTGTCAGTTTAGCACCATGTGCAGACATCCGCACAGCAGTGACATTCGTCATTCTACTGTAAAAATAAATATTTTTAGTTACAGTTCTGTTAAAATTCCTGCTAATTTGCCATCTTTTGAGGCACACAAACGTCGTTTGGTTGAAATTAGTGTAGTCCCTCTGTGCTGCATTTGTTTTTTCCAAATACAACGCCGACTGCTGAAAAGCAATTTCTGAGAGCTGCTGCAAACATCAGGCCTCTCTTACTTCGGTGCACAATAATGAAGTGCAAGGTGGGCAGGTCTGTGTCTTGCTGAGTTAAGATAAAGGGGCTTTGGAGCGGAAGATGTAATTAGCCATATTTACCGGCGCCAGCATCGCAGCTACAGCACACCATCACTGACTTTGTCGCATGTCTCTAATTACACCTTCCTCCTCATTAGATTCTTCTCACTCGAAGTCGTTGTGTAGCTCAAAACAAAACGCAGACATGGAGACTTTGAGAGGCAAAGAGTGCGGCACGTGATTTCTGACGTCTGTCGAAATGCCAAACGAAACTCCGCTGCTGCGTCTGTCAATGCTGCTTTAAACGCACTGGAGATCCACTCACTCCAGGATGTGTCCTGGGGAATTAGGAGGATTCAGAAAGTGAGCAGCAGTCAGCAAGATAAGGTTGGACGAAATTGCTGGAAAACATGCGACAAAAAAAAGGAGTTACATATCAGGCGATATTGATGATTATTGATTTGTTTTAAATATATAAAATACTGTCAAAGTGCTTATGTGACCTTTCCTATTTCATCCAGTTTCCTCTGGAGTTATTTTACTTATACGATCTCTTCGCTTTGTTATTTTATTATGTTTTAAGCAGTCAGGAGGCATGGAGGAGAAACCTGAAACTGCTGCTGTGCATGTTACTCAGCAGGTTGTTGCGAGGTAACCGAAGAGTGGGTTGGTTTGTTGATGCCTCCCAGCTTGCTTAGCTGGTCATGAGAAGCCTTTCTTCTGCCTAAAAGATGTAAACATGTTTTTTTTTTTTCCATTTGATTTTATTTCATATGATTACATTTCGCTTTCATATACACTTTAGTGTTCTAATGGCCGTAATCTGGTTTTCTTCTTACAATATATATGCTTTGTTCTTCTACTAGGGTCAAAAACAGAAAAAGTCTCCTGCCACAATGCTTCTGTAGACTAAAATCTGTTAAACAACGAGAAACAAAAGTGTTTGTAGTTGGATTTTTGGTCTGGTATTTAAAGCTTAGAGTAATGAAGTCCTGCCCCTCTCCCTACCCCCGCCCAAAAAAAGAAAAGCAAATATGGCTTTTTGACCATAATGACAGTCCAAGCCTCTTTTCCCCAAGTGTTGCTCTAACCGGTTCTTCCCCAGCCAGATTAGTCTGTTTTCTGGATTCTACACACTTCCTCCTCATTTCTTGGGACCACCACGCCAGAACTGACCAGGTGTCGCGTCCATTTGATTGGCAGCAGAATGCGTTCGTTGATTGGCCCACGGATTCCTCCTTAAACAATTTCTCAGTCAATCCGAATGCAGGAGTTGTGAGATACGGAGCTGAAAATGGACGATTCCAAGGTCAAACCTTGAGATCCAAAGCTTTTTATTGATTGTGGTGGCAGAGCACTTACAGCATCAACTGGACCGGGTCAACAAGCAACCAATGAGTATTGATTACCCTGAGCAATTAGTATATAATGAGTGCAAGTACATCTCCAAATACTATTGGGGAAAAAGTGAAATGTTTCCTGCCAGTCATATCAGAGAGGGAATTTTATAGATCTATTACATATAGAGAAAAATATTGTTTTTTGCAGTTCCAATGGTCATTGAACCAAAAATAAGTAACTTGAATTATTTTGTTAAATTACATATTAAATTTCATGAAAAGACTTTTATGAAATGACCCACGAAAGTCTTTTATGTTCAACGATGAAAATAAGTGACCTTGGGTAAAAATAAGAATCGCCCAAATGTTTCATGTATGACTTCAAAAAAAGACTTGTTCTTCAGTCAAACTGTATAAAACAGGAGAAGTTTGACAAGTTGAGAGAGAAATGTAATGCTCCTCAGCCTAAACCGCCGATGAGAAGAGTGACAGTTTGATTCTGAACACACAGATGGACACCAACGAAGACGTTGCAGAAGTTGTTTGTTCGTTTCTTCGCGTCGGCATTTTGATCCAATTCTGAACTGACCACCAGACTGTCAAACTTTTCCAGCTGTCGCTTTGGCGCGTCTACTACGACGCAGCTGCACAATTGCTTGTTTTGGACTTTGTTGTTCACTGCAGATAAATGAATTTGTACAAAAAAGGAGGAGAAGCCCCAAAGGAGATGATCGGAGACGGGGAAGAGCACGTAGTTTGGTTTCCACTTCAGAATGCCAACATGTTTAAAGTAAGTTATTCATCAGATACATGTATGTACATTTCTGCTTTCAGATGAGTAATTTTATGCTAATTATTTATGCAAAAATGAGGCATACAGAAGTATAGAGATCAATTGCTTTGAGGAAGCAAATGGGACATGACCCCTGTACGCAAACAGGTCAGTCCAAACAACCTTATATTGATACACAGACGATCATCAAAGCTCCACAGTGTGTGAGCCAACAGAGAAACCTGAAATAACAAAGTAAGACGTGCAGCTCTGCATTATCATATAGATAACCAGCACTGTACCGCTCAACAAGAGAGCTGCAGATCAATAAGGAAGTGTGTTTATTCCCAAGTGTGAGAGTTGCTTTAGCTCGCCAGGAAGGAACGGAAAAGTAGGAAGAGTCGGAAATCTGAAAGGACTGGACGCACCAATATAAAAAAAAAGAAAAAAAAAAAAAGAAAAGCTGAAGCTAATTTAATTTTAGCACTGGTCTCTTTCAGGCAGATGATAAAAGCCTCTGTTTCTTCTCCACGGCGACAGAGCGCACCGTGTTGCATCAGCCGAGGCATTCACTCATCTTGAGAGCCACTTTCCAAAGGGTGATTGGATAACCTTTCCGCAGCGCACCTTAGGCTAAATTGTAGTGCATGTTTATGGTAGCAGATCTGCTGTTCGGGCCAAGGCCCATAAAACACATAATCCTTTATACTGACACGTCCGATTGCAGAGAGCTTGTCAAATGTTTCTTCAATCTATAAAATGTGCTCCGAGGGATTTTTACGCCGGAGTCAGCATGGATGGAAGATTACTATTTACAGTAAGCCGACCCACTGGTAGCAAAAGCCATCCGGTGAAAGCAGGAGAGAAAGATCTGGCACAAAGGTAGTTATAGGAAGTTTGATGTGCCGTGTAATTGTTTCACCTCACATGACAATGGACAAAACTATTACAAAGCGAATCTAATTTTTACTGAGTTTGGGTGAGCATTCTAAAATGTATTTTTTATAATAATTATTCCATTGTACTGTGAGGATTCCTGATTAAGAACATTAAAAATACTAGAAATGATGTTGGTGACACATTAACCAGGCCTCCTGAAATCTTTGCTGATGGAAGGTTTAAG
Organism: Poeciliopsis turrubarensis; assembly: GCA_010277015.1. Classification (NCBI taxonomy): domain Eukaryota; kingdom Metazoa; phylum Chordata; class Actinopteri; order Cyprinodontiformes; family Poeciliidae; genus Poeciliopsis; species Poeciliopsis turrubarensis. The sequence goes on from VMRN01000056.1 coordinate 259,621, forward strand.
AGTTGAGGGTTTTCTTTATTCTCTCTCTCTGCTTCTACCAAGATGGCGGCGCAGCGCAGAGACTGATTTATTGTTTACACAAAGGGATGTCAGGGTAATTGAAACTTAGCAGAAACAGAAACACACTGTTTTCCAGACCTTTACAGGTCAGTGCAAATCTACTCACAGATGACAAGAACATGGGTAAGCCGTGACTCAAAGGAGATCGTCTTGCTACCCCTCAGGTTTTTCATCAATCTAAAAACTGACATCATTGGGATCACAAGTCAGGGGTTGTGTCGACTTCGACTAAGAGGTATTGTCAGAAGGCTTTGCTTGGCGGAGCCCTGCCAATATAACAGTTGAGAAAATGACTCACAAGTCTGCTTTGCCAGAAAACGATGATAAAAACTAACAAAAAGGCAGGAGATCTGAAGGCTGTTATTAATGGTGCTGATGTATGAGAGGCTTTTCAACGGAGAATCTTTTCGTTCATGTTTGATCAGTCCACAGGTGTTTTCACACCTGACGAACTGGTAGACTTGGTTCGATTGGAGACTAAAAGAACAGAACAGAATGGAATAATGCCCTAGGCATGAACCAAATCTAAAACTGCAGCGGACAACAAACGACGTGCAGCAGATAATCCTCCAAAACCTGAGACAGTTGAGAAAACTGGGAGCAGAATGAACTCTTGATAAATTCATCATGGGGTTTTTGTTGTGTTTTTTTATTTTATTTTATTTTTTTAGCATTGTTTAAAACAAACGTAAGTGGAACCTCTTTGTCTGTTTAGTGGGCATACACATTTCAACAAATGTTATTAATCAAACATTAGAAGTACATTAACAAAAATCAGACAACCTGCAAAACTTGAAGCAAAAACAACTCTTTGCATTTGATGAACTAACGGCTGGACGGGATGGAGAAAATGTCCTTTCCTAAAACGAATTCATGATTCACTAACAAAACTACAAATGAAATTATTTGCCTAAACCATTGAGTCAGAGATCAATCTTAAAATTTTCCTTGTGCTGCACTAAAAGAATCTTTCATGACACATAACAACATGAAACAAATAATCATTTTTTTTAAAAATAAGCCTTTAAGATCTAGACGAAGGATCAGGCAACTACATTTTGATTGAACTTTAATATTTAAGTGGTACAAATGCTGTTTAAAAATACATTTCTACTGCAAGCTGTTCCTGTTTAGCAGCTCTGTTGCCCAGCCTCCCTTTTCACAGAGCAGTAGATTGCCACCCGCCTCATCACCCGGCTGCCTCTTCAGCATTTGGCCATGTAGTTTTTACAATCGAAAGCACAGAATCCATTTATTTAACCAGAATAAACAAACGCTCCAGTCTCCATATATTTTCCTCCTTTCAAATTCCAGTAAGTTGTTTGTTTTGGTAAGACGTATTGTTGTTAAGGAGCACAAACACATTTCTGGTTGCTAGCTGCTGAAATATGGGCGGCAGAAGCCGAATCACGCCGAGCCAAAGATTCTCCCTAAAATATCTAAAACCAGAGACACTCTGTCTGAAGTTATTTATCCACACGATCCACCGTGCTGATTAGCAGACAAAAGGATGCAGCTCAATTTACCTCTCATTAGGGTTCTAATGCGTGTTATTAAATACATCACCATGTCCCAATTAGAAAACACCGAGACCATACATCATTTTAATTGATATCCACCTCGAGCCACATGGGCTCCCCATATTCCATCAGCATTCTGAGTGATTTTAGCATGCAGGGTGGAGAAGTGGAGCCTTTTTTTTATTATTATTATTATTATTATTATTGGAGCACCGTCATTGGGTTGTACTGGGGTGTGTGGGAGGTTTTGATTGTGTATATTTTGATTTTTGCATTTTGCAAGCAATGGGACGTTGGAGAATAGCAGTGTAGCGTCTCATTATAAACCCCGCATTTCCCAAGATGCCGATGCTTTCTGTTTATTGAATGGTAATGTGTTAGGAGATGCTAATGTATTCTGCAGCCGTGCATTTTGTTAAAACAACTGCGTTTAATAAGCTATGGCAGAATGCAGAGAGGATGTACAAATGTTTGAGATGAGACACAGAAATTAACATTGGATTTTATACGACCAAAGAGCTGTTTGACAAAGGGTTCGAGATGTTTGAAAATATTTTATAGTGAAAATCTGCCGTGTGGTGCAGAGAAGGAAACATGTCAAAACCTTTCATCTCCTCAGAATATCAATGGTCCTTCTTTTCTTATTGCTGGAAGAGCAAAAATTAGATTCACCAATAATATGCCAGATTTTCTGTTCAGTTATCAGCAGGTCAACACCATAAAAATCCTCCAGTTTAATTGTTACACCATTCAAAACTAAAAACTCGGCGTTAGGGATGCACCAACATAAAAAATTAGCCCAATAACCGATATTTATCTGTGATAAACACAGTCAGTGAATTAATGTTTTATTCAAATGTTTATGTAAAAGTTTGATTTATAGATTAATTGCTCCCCTACTGTTGTGTTAAGCAGTAGGAGTGCGTTAAACTGCATTAAATATGACTATATATTTATGTATTTATTACTTTTCTGACACCTTCAATGAAGCAGTCGCTCGACTGACTTCACCACTGCTTCTTTTGCTGCATCACAATCACTGTCACATGACCACCAAACAGCAACAAGATGGAAATAAATATTGGTCGACTGGTCATTTTGTACGAAAATGACCAATATTGATTCAGATATATCATGCATTCCTTATTTTAGGTCTACAATTATGAGGTTTTTTTTTTTTACTCTATCAAAATTGGTTTATTTCCATTGCAAAACTGCAATGGAAACACTTATTCTGTGTGACATGAGTCACATGATCAACAACCGGATGATGCCACTGGCGGAAACCACAAAGACGACAACAACAGGACATAGGTGGAGGACGTATTGCGTGATTTTAATTGTGTTTCTCATTTAATTGCTGAATTGTGTTTTTCTTTTGAGGAAGTTTCTTGCACATTTGTAATGGAAACACAACTAGCTAATGAAATTGCTGTAACACGTTCAAAATTTGATGAACAGCCATTCGAGGCCTCTAGTTTTCTGTGCCGTTACCACAAATTACTTCCAAAACCTAAATCACGTCTCCGCTTTTTAATTTATCTGAAACAACTGGAAACCAGTTGACTCCAACGCTCAATCGCAAAATAAAAATGATGGCCTCTGCAAAATAAGAAGCCTTAAAATCCATCAGCACTTTTGCACCTTCCTGGACGGAGTTAGATTGCATTGTGTGGTCATCAGAACCGAGACAGATAAAGTGACTGTCGATCAATAACCATTTCTTATCCTCACCCTTCATCTTCTCTCTATCGGGCGGCCAAAAGCGCTTTTCACAAGTGATTTTACAGATAACCACCTGTTCAAGTCCAGACTGGCTGAATCTTTTCCTCTCCTCGCTGCCGGCCGCTATTAAAGCGAACCACCTCCGACTGTACATTATATCTTGCAAGGCTGCCACGCAAACAGCAGCAGGGCAGAGGGTCCGTGTTTATTATGTGCTCTTCCCTTATCGCTTCTCTTCCTGTGCGCCTTTATGTTTTTATTTGATTTTTTTTTTTTATTATTATTTTTTCACTGTTCCGAGTTCAAATTCCTTGCAGGATTGCTAGGTCTTCCCGTTGACCATGTACGACACGGATGTTGGAATGCTAATGGGCCTGTGCTCAGCAGACAATGATATTTACATAGAAGATCACAGCCAAGCAGAACAAACATGTCACTTTTGTTTGAAGTAGGGGAAGTGAGCGGTGAGAAGGACCAAACAAATCATGTTTAGAATGACAAGCGAGATGCCAGGCTTCCTCTCCTCCTCCTGCTCCTCCTCTTCCTCAGTGGATGTCGGCTGCTCCCGCAGTTTGCCCGTAAACTTCAAAACACACTAATTAGTCAGACAAAATGTTTGAACTCCGCAGAGATGGGCATGAGGGAGTCTGCAGCTCCTTGTTCATTATGTTTTACTTACCTAACAAGTTGTGCTTTGTTCACCGTAATTATGAAAACCTGCCCTGACCTTTCCTCACCCACACAAAGTATTGTTTCATAAAAAAACAGCCTTTTTAAGCATTTTTGTGTTTTCTGCTGCCTAGACAAAACCCATGAGCTTTGTTTTAAGTAAGCAACATGACTAGGAGCTGTTGTTTTATTTTCAGTGAGAAAAAATAAAATTAAAAAAAATCAAGATTTCCAGTAGGATTTGGAGAACATTACAGAGATTTTGTAAAAGCATGAATGCAAACACCAATTTAACATCATTTTTCATTCAACTAACAGACAAAACCAGTTTTTCAGTCTCATTTGTATTAAATCAGTAATCCTACAGCGTTTGGAATAAACTGCATTGGTACAGTTAAAATTAAACAAGTCTCAACGGTTCTTATTATATTTTTAAAAGTTAAAATAATTCAAAAAACAGATCTGCACGGGAAAATGAGGTTGGTTGTCACAATTTTCATTTTCGACTCATTTAAAGAAATCGGTTTCCTTCGTCAATCCCATTTTAATGTCATGTAACCGCAGAGTGTCTGGTTGGAGTAGAGGAACTTTGTCATTTTCAAAATTTATTTGTGCCGCCAAATACTTCATTTGGTCACAAAAGCCGAAGCCCCACAATGGTGTTGGATGTTCCTGAACATTTTTTAGAAAGGCCTATAAGAAAGACAACTTTTTCTTCCAAATTGCAAAGTTTAACAAGAACTCGCAACTGTGACAACCAATTTGTGTGACAACCAACTCTGTTCTCCGCTACTTAGTTATATCTGTTTCCAGTGGCACCCTAATATGCTTCTTAATCAGGAAAAATCAAAAACTGTAACTGAAACTGAGAAAAAAAAAAATTTAACAACAAAGTCCTTTGCGAGATCAATTTGGTACTATTTTATATTTGACGTTTGAGATAAGGATGAAACCTGTTCACGGTAGATCCCAGATCAGATCGCATATTATTATGCTCCCTTTTTTCCATCTATTTCCTCCCCCACAAAGCGCCGCCACACCGGCGGCTTCTGAAACGGGAATTGGTTGGATAAGTGGGAAGGCAGAAGGTGTATTACTTGGGAGCACGGGGCCTGGAGCCGGGGGAAGAGACGACTCATGCGTTAGATTACAAACGCCCTGAGCTTGTCAAAAAATGCACCTGCTTATTGCTTGACGGTAATTTGTTTGGACATGAGTTATAATTCAATTCCATTCAGGAATTAACTTCCAGTACAGAAAGCTATTAGCTGGTTAGATGTTGATCAGTGGAAAATCCTCCGCTGCTGCTCCGGCCATCCCGTGTGACTGGTAAAAGTTTCATGCTTTCCAATAAAATACCACCACCTATGAATTTTGTGCACTACGGAACCATAATAAAAATCCAATCTAAGCTTAAAAAAGATTCTGTCACAACAGAATTGAGTCCAATTCCCACAGCCTGCTATGCCTTATGCTTTACTGCCTTTAATGAGAATGGTGTGACAACTAAAGTGATGCATGTGGGACACAGGTGTGGCCTTTTTTTTTTTTTTTTTTTTGTATAGAGGATGAAACCATCATCATGGAGCTTTCGTAAAACCTATTAACCCACATTTACTGAAACGGTGAAGGACGTGGAAGAAGAGAAAGCACAGCAATTACAGATCCAATCAAACCAAATTAAAAGGCTAATAAATATTAACTGATATTTAACTTTAATCAAAGCTGCAATTATGACAACAATGGCAAGAAAGGAAGGATGTTATTCTTTTTTTATAGTTTTTTGTAGTACTGTAAAGTATCACATTGTATTACAAAGCAAACACGATGCAGATATTGTATCAGTGCATCAAGTATTGTGCTGTGCATGTTGTATTGTACTGACTGAGGCTTTGTGAAAGTCTTTTACCTTTTCATAGTGTTACTGCTGTGTTTCCATCAATGGTTTTTAACTGGTTTTGACAATTTCAAAGAACCTCCTCAGTATCACAATTCAAATTCTTGTCTTTGTGTAACATCGTTTTTGGCTTTTCTGAAAAAGAGAACGCGCATAAGTGGAGATGGGAACACTTTTCCCTCTTCCATCCACAGTGGGCTCCAAACCTCCAGCACAGAGGGGAGGAGAGTCCAGCATGGAGTGACCGACAAGAGGCACTCAGGACCGGGATGAGAGAGGCGGATTGCTCCCATCCTGTGCCTTACCAGAGGCATAAAAAGCAAAGTTCAAATCTCGAGCTCCGATTTCTGAGGATGTGTGATCCACGTTTTGGTTATTACAGCCATGCGTCGCATCTTCTTCTGATTAAACTACACCTCATAAAATTGGTTGATTCACTGTAGATGAAAACACATCTAATTCAAATTCTCCTTTTCTGAGTGTGTTCAAAATTCACAGAACACTTGGATGGTGTGAACTCCGTGCACATCTTCCATACCATCTCAGACTGTGATATGATGAAGATTGTTAGGAGTTTAAGAGTTACAAACAGTATTCATGCATTTTTCTTATTTCTGTTTTGCATAACTGTGAGTCATTCTGCGTCCTCTCCTGAGGTAAATAAGTGATTATTTCCCAGAAATCACAGCACCTTTTAGCCATATTACATATGTTTTAAAGACCCATCAAAGAGTTTTCTTGTGCTAATTCGAGGAGCTTGCTAGAGCTAGCTTTTCTACAAAGTTTAATGAAGGAACAACAAAGTGCTGGTCAGGAAAAAATAACTAACTAACAAACCAGCATTTTTATTGTTCATTTCCCTGTGCAGTCGCTGGTTATTAAGAGTGGTGCACTTCTGGAACAATGCGACAGAGCTTACTGCATGACTTGCAGTTCTTAGGGCCATGTTCACTGTCATGGGAGCAGAGCGTGAGCAGAGGCTCGTCTGTGGGTGTGTCTGCTTCTGTCTGACCTTCCAACACAAAACTGGCTGCGTGTTCAGATCGTTGTTTGTATTCTGTTTTACGGGGGGGAAAGCAGACTTTTTTGTTGTTTGTGCTTTAGAAACGACTCAATTAATACCTGATCACTGTATATTAGCCTTTTGCTTTTAAAGTGTAGGAAGAACTGATGCTTCTATTGAGAAACGCTAAACTAAACAATACAAATTCTTTAACACAGCAAGCAATCATATTTTTTTGTCCTGTTAATACATATTTAGGTTCTCTTGTTCAGTAAATCAAGTCCAATCTGTTTTGACAATGTCTTGTTTTGACATTTGCAGCTTGTCCACACAAATGGAGCATCTCCTCATTGGAAAACACTCTCCTCTAGTCTGCAAAACCGGTTGAAGTTTTTCCAAGAAGGCCACAGCCAATTCAGTTGCAAATTACACAACACTTATCCTTGCATTGAAAAGTGCCGAGATTGGCAACAAAATGGTGTGTGCAAAGCTTTTTGTAAAAGTAGTTGCTATTTATTTGAATAGTTTGCTTCCCAAATTTAGCATTCAGAGGAGGAAGCGGCCCAGAACTTGGTTTAATGCTGGGTTTCACGTAAAGGTCAGTGTTCCGGCAGAGACGGTTTGGATTTCGATCCATACTTTAACAATAAAAGCTGAAGTTACAACCATGAGACAAGACTCAAATTCATCCTTAAGAATTTACTGAGTCTTGAGTTGCTTTACATTTTGCTTCCAAACAAATAAATAGTTCCTTCCACTGCAAGTTTGAAATTTTAGTTTTTGGAGAACTGCGTGCTAACAGTCCTCATTGATTGTCTGTGCAGTCCGGAAACTAGTAAAACTGCATTGGATGTTTCTAAATGAAACGAGCAGAAGCAGACATCACACGTAAAGCCGGTCCTGTCTACACCATGATCAATTTGTGACAACCAAGCCTGACGTCTCATTTGAGTTTGAAAGCTTCTGGGAAAGAAAGAAAAACAAAAAAAACGTTTTAATAACGCTAAGTAACGTTCTCCTGTGATGCAGGCTGTCATGAGTAGGGATGACAACGTCACTGTAATAAGTGGGCCAAGCAATTAAGACTGCAGGAAGAACAGTCTGAAAATCTGCTATGGTTTTGGACGGTGACAGGAAATCTGCCTAAATAAAACCTGGATACCATTACTTTCCTTTTCCTTTTTTCATCTGATTTTGGCCAAATATGACTACTTTGATAATAACTTGTTCAGATGGACTGTGGTGTTGAACATTCTGTGTGTCTTTCATATTCAGTCCACTGAGAGCAGGTCAGCACCGTAATGTTCTCCGGCTTTTTCCGATGCTTTTGTCAGTTTACTTGCCCTCATTGTTTTCACAGTCTTCAACAGAGGTCTGTTTATTATTTTTTATACTCTTTTCAGTTTTTTTATTAGTCACTCGTGAGAACAGTTAAAGAAAAACACCACTTTCATAGATACAACTCACTTTTTTCATTTTTAATTTTTTTAATAATGGGTGAACATTATCGGTAAATATCAAGAACAAAGGTGCTTGGACTAACAATAAGGCTGCAAAATATAATTCCTCTGCAGCATTCTAGCAGGAACTTGAAATTTACAAAGGTTAATAATTTCATCCACCTTAAGAAAACGCTAATACCATCCAGGGTTTCCCCTGGTGTATTTCAATAAGTCTGCCAGGCTTTACTTCCCTCTCAGAGCAAGTTCACAGAGTTTAACAAAGAATGATTTGTCTTTTTACCAATAAAAAATTGAGAAAAAGTCATATTTGTATTGAATCCCTAAAAAACTTAGGGCACAATCACACCAAGCCTTTTTAGTTAGTCAAAGTCTAGTGAAACTATAAACTATTTTACAGGAGAGAGCGTAGGGACAAAGTTTAAAGGAATGCTACATGAAACATTCCAACTACTCAACATTTTGCAAGCCAGAAACACGAAACCCAATCAACCCAAATGTCTTTCTTCAGCAGGGGCAGAAAAGCTGGTCACAGTGGGTCAGACGATGGGTGAAGATAAAAGCAGGGCGATGGTGTAAAAAACTTGAGACTTGGATGGAGGTTAGTCTCCACTTCCAGACAGGGTGTACAGAGAGTACAGAAAGTCTAGACATAAAGGCTAATGTGGATCTTTGGCAAGACGTGATAGAAGGAGCTGAAACAGTTGTTCACCGATGCTCTCCATCCAATGCAAGGGGCCTTTCAGATAATAATCAGCAAAACTTTCAGTGAACCATGGCTCAGTTTCTTCCACTTCACAACTCTGTAATGTCGAATCTAAAGATAAAAAGAAAGTATCACCAATCAAATACACCAAAGTGTGTTGTTAATGCGTGGTGAAATGTGAAGCAGTTCAAGGTGTGTGGAGACTTCAGAAGGCGCAGCGTCCGCCAGCGTCTGGATATTAAGAATCAGCATGTGGAAGTTCTGAGCGTGGATGTCAGCGGGATATTTTTGGCTGTTTGTGCCGAACATGTGGTCCGTCTTTGAGGACACCTGACCTGTTGGGCTTGTCTTCTACAAGTTAATGTTCAAGTCAGCCAATCCCCCATCTGCAGCTGCTTTCCTCCCATCTGTTAGTTCTCTTGCTAGCGCGCACACACAGAAAACGTCGAAACTCCCTTTGCGAGTTTTGCATGAATTTCCAGATTTATCATGCAAACTGAGCAGCTCTGGATTTAGTTTTTACACTGTTTCAGGATTTTCATCCCCATGGAACTTAAAAGAGGAGATTTTCATTCAGCTCTCAGGTAAAAGTTCTGTTTGATTTTTGTAAAAACAGGAACTGTGCAACTGTTCAGACAAAGTGGCTTACATTAAGAAATAACCCTATTCTGGCTCTTCCCCAGCATTTCTGAACCAATATGGCACCAACACAATAATCTATTTATCTCTGCAATATTTTTACATTACAGCACACCAATCCCCAAATTACCCCAGGGTTCCTCTCTTCCAGCAACACCTGCCTTCCTGAATAAATAATGAACAAAAGATTATCAAGTGTTATTCTCCTGTTGGGGATTAATCCATGACCTCATTGTGTGTCATTGCTTTCTTCTTGTTATATGATTAACAAGTTGCAGATGCAGGCGCTTATCCTGCATATCAAGCGCGGCTGCTGACTCCTCAGTTTCCTCCGTCGTTCGGGCGCAGCAAGTGAATGCAAATGGATGTGAACTTCAGCTGACTTTCAATGTCACACTGCCTGCGCAACAATAGCATGTCGCCGCTTTGGAGAAACGGGCTTGTATGAATGCAAGTTGAATTTAAGCAGGAATTTGCGATTGGATTGTATGTGATCGTGCTACTGGGACTGCTTTCTCAATTTCAGGAGTCAATTTTCATGTCTTATCTGACCAGAGCACCTTCCACCTGAGTCTGAGTGGCTCGCGGCACACTGGAGAAATGTATTTTTATGGCTTTCTTCCAGATTTGTGGAGAGAACATTGAGAGGTTTTCTCACTGAAGCTATGGCATTCTGCAGCTCCTCCAGCGTCACCATGGGCCTCTTATTGCTTTTTTTGGTTAAGGTGGTTATCTTGTCTTAGTGGGCTTGCAGCTGTGCCATACTCTCTCACGAGTAGATTAAACATGGCTCAGAGGAACATTTAAAGAGACAGTACTATGTATTGTTAAAGCACATAGGGTCACTTTATATCACAGTGAAGTCAGTTGTAATAAAAATGCTGCATAGATCAAATATGACCTAAAAGAAATTTGACTTCCCAATTTAACGCCTTAAAATGTGCCTTTATCTCTTTAAGAAGCTCCTGCATCACTAAAAATCTCAAGAAAAGTCTTTTCTTCATTTGATAAAATGTGAAAAGTGGTATCATTAGTTAATACTATTTTTTCTCAGGTATCACAAGATGAGACTTCTTTGGTGTAAAGTGATGGGCCAGGAACCTTGACTGTCCAGAAATGATACAAAGCCCTTGAAGTGATTGGATTGTGAGTTACTAGCTGCGTTTCTATTACTGATGTGTGTAAAAACTTGGTCAATATTCTGCTAATGTCCAGAAAACACAATTTTGCAATTGTGGTGTTTAAATTAAGTAAGAAACTGAGGTAAATTCACGTAGGAATAAGTTTAAGTCATTGAAAATCACGCCACACCATGATCGTCCAACTGCTTCCTGTCATCATCTTCTTTGTGGTTTGCACCACTGGCAACATCTGGTTGTTGATCATGTGACTCATGTGATGCATGTCGTTTCCCACAACAATTTTCACACCTCATCCCAAAACGTTTTTATCGAAAACACGTTTTTATCGAAGTTGACATGTTTCCAATAAGCAAATGTGTTTTTGAAATGTCAAATTGCAAAATTGTGGTCAATAGAAACGCAGCTGAGGAGCAGAATCAGGACTGATCTTTGTTCTGCACCTCATCCATAACTGCCCTCTTCCTCCCTCTGAGACAGACGGAGCTTGAAGATGCAAAGCAGGATGGGAGTCGGCCTGAATCTCTGTTTGGTCCCGTTCAGCCTGCCTGGGTAATGACCGACAAGAGCAGAAGTTCTGTTTGTATATGCGCTTTCAGAAAAACATGAGAGTTTAAAGAAACATAAACATGAATAAGTACAAATACTGGGACACAAAACGGCCCAATACTTGAATAGCCAATGCAGGAAGAAAAGAGTCGGGCGGCATAATGCATGAAGTGAAGAGCCGGTTTGACGGGATGATGGAATACATAAATGCATTATGCAGAAATCCATTTCTGAAGCCAGTTGTTTGTGCTTTTGAGAATTTTCTTTTTGTTTTACAGATGGGGGGAAAAAAATCTCTTCAAGCAAAATACATTTTAAATGAAACTGCTGTAAGACTTGAGATTTTTCTGGACTTTGCTTGCTCCAAACTTTAGAAAATGATTAATTTCTAAGATTGAAACATAAAAAAACACCTGATGATTTTCCCTATTACTCCATAACAAACTGTATTATTTTGCAATTTAACATAAGGTTTACATAAGACTCAAAAAAGAATCATAGGAAGGGGATTTGAACTCTGCAAAGCTGTTTTGGTCAATGTTGTTGTTTTAAAGTCTAGAGTTTAGAGTTATGCTCACCATTGCATTTCCTTTATTTTAATTTACTAAATTTATTTACACATATTGGAGAAATTAAGCTTGAATAATAACCATAGATGGAAGGTAGAATCGATCGTCACTCGATTCTACCTTCCCTTACCTCCAAAAACTATAAGCGATGTTTAAAACCACTGCAAAACATATTTTTAATTATCTTAACAGAACTTAAAGAGTTTTTATTTTGGTCCTTAAGCAGAATTTAATTAGAGATCAAACATTTCAGCACATCATCCACTAATTTGGCTCCACTGGGTGTTTACTAATTTCTGCTTGCTAGTCTGAAGGATATAAAGGATTCTCTGGGGAGTGCTGGGCTGTGGAAGCTTGTGAACTGCAGCTGAGAGGAGGAGCTGCTTCTTGAAGGCAGTGCTTGGTTGCCATGGGCGACTCAAGGATTTCTCAAAGAGGCATTAAAGATTTAAAGCAACACTCCACGTCAGTTTTTTATTAGGGAATATGATTACAACATGATGCAAAGCTGAAATAAATGAATAAATACCGCCCCTCTGATTGAATTACTGAAATAAGTCAACTTTGTTTATGAAATTCTTCTTTACTGAGATGAACACACTCTACTGAGATGAAGCCAGACTCACCAGCCCTCTTTATCTTGTGAAAACAGCTTAGCTTGCGTGTGCCTTGGGCCGGCTCTGACGAAGAACTCTGTTATACAAATGCCATTTCATGTTGTTGTTCAGTGTTGAGCTTTTAAGCTTCAGGCAACATGGATCTTCAGGGTTTCTGAGTGTTCATGAAGGACCATCAGAAAATAAAGCACCAGCCACGAGCATTCTCTTGAATTCATTCCTGGGTTGTTTTTTTTTTTTTTCCTCTAAAGTTTTCATTCCGTAATCTCAGAATTCGCTCTTCTCTAAACAGACCACAGGACAACATCATCCACAAACCATCAGACTGTCCCGTGGCTCATCAGGAATCCCGTATTGATTGCGGCGCCATTGTTCGCGCGCAGCGTTAGGACCCGGGGAGCCTGACGCCGCTGCTCCCCTCTGAAGCAGCATGGACACATTTGTATGCGCCGGGCTCTCCCCCACTCTCCCCCGCCGCACTAACCGCACCGCAGCCCGCAACACCGCATAGGATACACGTTGTTTTCTCCACCCGGAAAGGATAAGTCTTATCGCAGGACTCTGCCTAACAATGGTTCGTCCTTAAAGAAGCGGACTCCTCGCCTCCGCTCTGTCACTGTTTGAAGTCTCCCCGTTTCCGGCCGCCGGTGCAGTTCTCGTCCGCGCGCGCGGCGAACTAAAGTTTTGCTCAGCCCGCCGGTATGGAGCTGCTCTGCTTTTAGGGAGGCTTGTCTGAAGCTGTGCGTCATTTTGGAGAGGTGAGTACAGTTTGCGTTTTCTCTGTGGGCCGAAGAAGCGCTCACGGCTTGTCGCGGACAAACGCTTTTCTGCTGCTGTCGGGTTTTTTTTTGTCGGTGCGATTCAGAGAATCTGAGCTGCGGCTTCTCGGGCTGAGTAGCATAAAAATGTGGGATATACGTAGGTGCTTCATCGAGAAAAGTACAACTTTTTGTACGTCTTTTTTGTTTTGTTTTGTTTAAAATCACCGTTAAATATGAATGTTTCATATTTTGAGGGGAATTCAATCTTTTATTACAAATACTTTTATCGCAGCTTTGCGTGCTGCTGCCGCGCGCGAGTTAAAGCAGCCTGTTGACAGACAGGACGCTCGCTCGCTCGCGCGGCTCTCCGGAGCTGTTCTTTTCTCTCCCTGGTGCTGAAAGTTTCCCAGCTGGACTCACGACTTGACGCACCGAGGAAGGAAAAGACAGAAACGAGGCTTAGACGCGCAGCCCAGCTGTCGTTTCTGCAGAAAGACGTTTGTACTTTTTTTTTTTTTTTTTTTTTTTGTCATTGAATGTTAGAATTGAAGCCACTCTCTGATTTCCAGCAGAAACTGGGGGGAGGGAGGGAAATCCAGTGTGCTTTGAATCGATAGAGCCCCTCTGTGGAGTTTCATCAGTTATGATATGCGACGTGAAAAGAAACCGTTTCCATTGTTCCTCTGTTGTCTACCTTTGCTTTGATGTTCTCTTGAGACCAAATAAAAATAAATAAATTTTAAAAAATGACGCCATTGTTGTGGTTTTACGTTAATATCCGAACTTGGCTGTTTATAACAGTCATTTACTTTCAGGGGGAGGGGGGTGGGGGGAAACAACTTGCTTTAAGCGATTATTTGATGAATTGTGTGTTAATTGCGACGTCAGGGAGATGAACCTGGAAGGATGTTCAGACAGGTGAAGAGACACGCGCTCTGTTCTGTAGCTTCCGTTTCTTTCCCACATATTTTCGTTTCCTGCTCAGTGAATCCAACCATCTTTGCTGAAAACGCCAGGGGAAATTTACACAGTAGGTCACTGATCAAAGAAACAAATATGATTTTTTTTTTTTTTCCATTTTCTTTTTTGCTATTTTACTACAGTACATTGATGGAAGGACTAATTCACTGGCGCCATCAAGGGGGGTCCTCCGGGGCCACCCTGCTGCTCCTTAAACTCCCGCCTCCCCGTCCACTGTTTTTTATGCCGATAATATCCAAAAATGTTTTCTTTATGTATTTATGGACCTATTTATCCCTGTGATTTTTCATTTTCTCCTCCAGTGTGCCACTTAAACATCAGTCCTTCCCATATGGCTAAGATTTTACTAAGCCCCTCACGCTCCACTCAGGGTGGGCCCCATGTGGCCACTCCTTTAAAGTTTCTTATCGATTTATTTTTAAGGCAGCCATGTATAAATGTTGGGTTATGTAATTCTTGTATAACTGTTCTGGAAAAAGCCAAATTATAGATTATTCTGGAAGATGTCTAATGCCTGCTTTTTTTTGGCTTTTACAGGAAACAATAATTGCAGAAAGTGACTGGAGAATATCCGAAAATATTAAGTCACAGTTGAAAAAGTATAGGGATGAAAGTTCACTCTAACAGAGCACAGTTCCTCCCCCACTTGTTGCTGCACATCCCATGTCAGTTAGCTGAAACGAGGCTTCCTAAAGACACGTTAAAATTTCCGAATATTTCTGTTCATAAAAAATATGACCACGTGGCACCTATTAGAGTTGCCACAGTAATAATGTTTAATACTACAATTATCTAAGAACTGTGTGTCTTGTTCAGCAGGAGACTGTGGCCTGGCTGACAGCCTGATCCATTACCAGCTGATGTGAATCTGTAATCCTTCTCACTCTGTAAAGAACTGAACTCAGGACCATTGCTATGTGTGGTGCACAGATCCTTTGTGGTGCCATTATCATCCCACCATCCATCTTTTTCAGCAGAAGCAACATCCAGAGGTTCATCATGTGACTCGTTGGATGTGAAAGTAGTGTTTACATTTCAAATGTCTTACTTCTCAAATCTGTTAGTTATATAATATGTAGTTATGAATGATTACAATGATTAAGCCAGATTTTATCCATATAATTTTGTTGGCCATAAATAAAGATTAATTTCTAGAATGTAGTGAATTTTTTAATTAAAAAAAAAAACCTTTTTAAAATATTGCGATACACTTGCATAATGGTATTTTTAAGATGATTACACCTACAGTCCACACCAACCACCTATACACCAAAACATGCAGCCATTCTTTCCTTGTTTGTTTCCCATCTTTCACTTTACAAGAATACTTTCGGAAAACCCCGTATTGTACACCTGCTGCCACGTTGGATGGATTTACAGATTTATTAACGGATTAATAAATCTGGAAGACTTAAAGCAATTTCTTTGTCACATTTTGGATAAGAAACATTTTCCCGCATCTTAAACTGGGATAAAATAACTCTGTGCAGTAAAAGATGTATGAAATTCAGGGAGGAAAAGGAAGTGAAGCAAAAAGTGTTTTTATCTGGTTGTTTGTGTTGGATGCGTGGCTTTGCCCACTGCGAGCTGCTGGTCACACGTCTGCAGTCGTCTCAGTCTCTCTAATCCAGAGAGGAAGACCAGATATGCCTTCATGGCACATTTGGGGCTTATCGGCAGACTTGGAAATTTCCGCGTGGCAGTCTGAAGCAGAACATTAATAGATCTCATCTAACAGGATTACGGTGATATTTGGGGAGTGAGACGGGAAGAACCAATAACACTAACTAATGTGTGAATAATGATTCGCTGAGAGACACAGAGAGGATTTTGCACATGAATCCATCAGAGCTGCATTGGTGAACTCAGGCTGTGTTTGCAGCGAACATCCCTGTTTAGAAAAGATTGTCTTTCATTTGTATTCAATAGTTTAGAGATTAGAAAGCTCTCTAAGAAGTCTGCAGTTTTTTTTAGCAGATGAAGCATTTCTGTCTAGACACTTGAAAAAAACATAATAACCTCTTGTCAGGTGCAAATGATAAAGGAAGTTGCCATCCCTCTCCTTCATCTTCCTCCACCCTAAAGACGCCTGAACGCCCCAAGGCTGATGAGGATTGATTTTCATTTTATTGTTTTTATTTTTCATTCCTCTGTCAAAACTCATGGAAACCAGTGTCCTGCAAGGCTGCTTGATTGAAAAACTCCAACCCCTCCTCCCCATTATAGGTCTGCGGCTTCTCCCCACAGAGCCCCACGGCTATGGCTCCTACATCATGGAGACCCTCGTTCCTCCTGACATTCGACCTCACGTGCGAAAGGTCGAGTGCTGCTACTGATCATCGGGTCTCATCATTTTCCCATGACGCTGTCACTTCGGTGCCCTGCGGATGGCATGTCGGTCACCCGTGCTGGCGAGTCAATTAGTCATGTCTGAGGGAAAACAATGAAGCTTTTCTGATGGGAGGATTTTCAGTCTATATAAAGGCAGGGTTTGCTCCATATGTAGTTGAGCAAACCCCTAAAAGCCGCACCACCGGAAGAATTATTATTAGTTTTTTTAAAAAATATGTTCAAAGAATGTAAAAGCACATGAGAGATTTGCACACTTGTACTAACCATAATGAGTTCTAAATGATTATAAATGTAAAATATAGGGCTGGGTAATAAATCAGTTGCAGTATATATTGTGATAGACACGTATCAATAAACACATATCTATTTCATTACAGTGTTCAATAATTTCACTGCACTCCGTTCCAGAACAGCATGACATTCTGGGCAACGTAAGGAAAGGAAAGGCGGCCAGCAAAGCAAAGCGGGTGGAAGCAACTAACTCACTCACTCATTGGCTGCCAAGCAACAACCGGTTGAGGAACTTGCACACCTTCAGGTTTCAAGTTTTGCCTCATAACATCTTAAAAATGAAAAGTAATACAAAACAAACCCCTCTAAAAAAACAACAACATGGAATGAAAAGATAAAATGAGGATAGTTCCTCCAGAAAAAACTGGATAAAACAGTAAAGGTTGTCATGTCAACAATTCGACAGTATTTCAGATATTTAAAACTAAACCTAATCAGTATTGTTGCTGACCAATATAAAACCCTTGGTATCATGATAAGTTTTTTTATCCATATCTAATGAAATGTTGGAATTGAGTTTATTTTGAAAAACCAACACCGCTGGTTCCTCCTTGGCTGGCTGTGTCGCTGACCACTGTGCAAATTCCTGCTCTCAGGAGTGAAGACCACAGTCTCAAGTAGAGATACCTAAGGAAGGCTAAGTTGAATGCAGTTTTAATTTGAACCTCTGAAAACAACCCTAATGTTAACATATGTTGAATTGAACAATGGCAACGTAGTTATTTAATATAGTTTACCCTTCATGTGTATGTTTGAGATTTGAGATTGTGGTATTTAAATGTCTTATCACATGCCTTTCCACACAACAGCCCACTACTACGGTTTAAAAAGATCCTAGAGGAAACCCTGAAAGGTGTTCTGCCTAAGAATAGCAAATCTGCAAATCACTGCAAAATTAACCCTAAAAACCCTAAAATTTTATCTTTCAGTTTTTATGCATGGTTTATGGTTAAAGCAAGCAATTGTTTGTCTTAAAGCTGTGAGAAGAGGAGGAAACAGATTTAAGCATCAACAATGGGAAGGCAAAAAAGACAGATTTCTGTTCACCAGCGTGAGAAGAGGAGATTGTGATCAAAGATGTGGAGATCAGAAAATCTATGATTGCCTTTCAAGGAAATCGAGTGCTCTGTAAATAAAAGGCCCAGTTTGCAGAACCGTGTGGTGTTTGGTGCAGGTGAATACCTCAGGGGGAGATGGTTGAACAAAAATCTGTCACAATAGGTTTGCATGCATGTGCACAGAGCTACTGTCTGATTCACACATATATACAGGCCCCTGCAACAGTATCGACATCTCTGGAAACTTTTCAATTTTGTAATTAGTGTTACATGATAATTAAAAGCAAAACAGTGTTTAATTATAAAATGGAAGAAAAACACTTACATTTTTTCACTCAAAAACATGGTATTGACTTGTATTTAGTACCTTTGACTCTGATACCGACAAATAAAATCCAGTCAGACCATGCTAGTGTCAATTCCGGTCGAGTCCAGTTTCATAAAAACAGCTGTGATTGACATAATGGATGGAAATTGTTTTGATGACATGATGTAGGCAGAGTTTGGAAAGAGTAGGAGTTTCTTAAAGAGACAGAAGCCCAATTTCATGGCATTGAATTGCAAAGTCAAATTGCGTTTATGTCACATTTGATATGTACAGCATTTTTATAATAACTACAGATAAATTGACTGTGCTATAAAATGGCACTGAAAAATAGATAACTCCCTTTAAAATAATTTTGGGTATAAAATCACTTCTGTAAATAACCAGATACTGAGAATTGATTTCTAAGAACTTGTATTCTTTTCAAGGCTAGTGATTAAAGAATCATGTGCTGATTCTCTTCTAAATACAAGAAAATACTGAAAATCTTTTATTTGCTGCGAAAGACTTGAAAATCTTCCAACAAGAACATGGCCCAGCTCTATTCTAGGCCTCCATCCAATCGAGAATCTGTAGTCAAACCTTGAAATGGATCTTAAGACACCATTCAGACAATCACACTGTCTAAATGGATCTCTGCCAGAAGCAGATGGTAAACATAAAAGCAAAAAGATGTTTGTTGTCATGAAAAGTGGAATTTAGTATTTTATGAGAAACCATTTACTGTATAATAGCAACTTTTTCAATAGATTTTCATTAAGCTGATTTTGAAATGAATCTGTGCAATGAGGGATGTTCCTTTACTTGGATTTGTATTCGATGTTGGAGGTTCCTACCATGGAAGAAGCATTGGGTTTTGTAAGAAGTGTGTGTGGCCAAACCGATGTAGAGCTCCATAAAGTGTGAAATTGAAGAGATGGAGAATGTAGCAGTGAGTGTGCTCAATGATTTGTCTCTAAATGAGTGCTCTCCAAAGGTAGTCATGTAACCCACACAAAGAATGATCCTTGTTGCTGCTTGGTTCTGGGCTTCACTGTAGCTAATATTTTACAAAAAAAATAGAACGCACACCACTGAGGCTTGTCACTTAGTGTTTGAGGAAATGCTTTAAGGAAGACTGCTGTTCCTTTCAAAGGTTTGTATTGTTCACCTGCTGTAAGCTGCTTTATCCCTTTCCATCAACTGATAAGTGCTTGATCTGTCAGCGAGTCTTACATCCAACTGTTCAATGTCTAATGTAAGAACAGAACACCATTTTGTGGATTCAAAAAGCTTTCACTGTTCACTTTTACTTCAAGAAATATATGGTAAGATTTTCATTAAACAACTCTGAATTTAGTAGTTAAATTTTGATAAAGGAGTGAATGTCGGTGTTATGGAGATTGCCACAAAACACCGAACCAAAGGCTATGTTCATACAGGAAACAAATCCAATATTTTATATATTTTTTCTCATATGTGACCCATTTTTTACTTTTTTATGGCAGTCTAAATGGCCCATTCCTGATCTCTTCATCCCTTGAACCCCTGAAAATATTTGATTTATGCCACTTCCATATGTGATACAAAGTTGAATACATATTCAATTGTTTTCCAACTGTGTCTAGTCTTAATGTTCAAGTACCATTTTATGTTGTTGATATGAGACGTGCAATATAATTTTGCGCCAGCAGAAGCCAGACGCAATAAATCCGGACATAAATAATGTCTGAAAATTATAATTATGAACTTATGACAGACTTGTGTCTGTGTCAATGACAGACCCTAATCACACCAGTCTGGGCTATGATTACACATCCAATCAGACTTCTCTGTGCTTTATTTTCTATTAGCTCCCTTCGTCTTATATTTGTTTGGGATGGTAAACCGTTCACACACAAATCTGATTGCAGTCGCATTTAATAAGTAATATGAACGACCACGCAAAAGCAAGTCGGATTTCAGCAAAACTTTGGAATTGGTCATGAGCATCAAGACCTGCGGTGTGATTGTAGCTTAATAATCTCATGGATTTAAACAAAGAATCCCAAACGATTTCCAACACTGATATCACTCCTTTAAGCCCTTTGTACTGTTTCACATTTTTCACATTAAACCTCCAACACAAGCTAGCACATATCTCTGAATAAAAGGAAGCACTGCCATATGTTCAGTCTCCTTCACACCAAACATAAGCGGTACTAGAAGCTTTGAAAAGCTCATTGAACTGGTCAGCCCACTGTCTAAACATAGAAATGGTAATCTAGAGTTGATAGTGAAAATCACTGAAAGAAAATCTGATTAAACTTGGGAAAGGTTTGAGACCTTAAGCAATACAAACACTATTACACATCCAGACGTGCAACATAATTTGAACCAAGAAGTGCAACACTTTAATTCACTACAGGAAAAATAGATATTCTCACGCCTTATCCTTGTTTTAAAAGCATAATTTCAGTTGTCATCCATGCAGCCTTACATGCACACCTCAGTGTAATGTAACCGAAGTCCCTCTCCAGGAGCAGAGAGAGAAATTCATCCCCCTCCGCCACTTTCTTTGTGCGTGGTCTTGATTCCTGTGGCCCCCAGTGTGCAGCAACACACTCACAGTGTGATAAACCTTCACATAAGAACCCAGACACTCTCTACATCAATGGCACCCACTCTGCCCACCATTTGGCAGGGTATTTGTGGTCTATTATTTTGTGTTTCCTCTTGTGGTAAAGTGCTGCATTATTTAGCAGGTTTTTAAAACTCATAAAACAGCTTAGATCCCAGTGGGAGTTGCTGGGGTGTTTCTCATTTCGGAGGTTTCTGAGGTGTCTTACCCGGAAGTGCCCTGTATCTGCAAGAAATGCTGAACTGAGATGACAGAGGGCAACTGATAAACTATTTTTTTTATTCGACTAAAGCATGACTTATTTTCTTCCATGGTCTCATTCACTAACTCTACCTTCCTCCCTTTTAGTTTGATGAGTAGTTGTAGTTCAGTGCTTCTATTTTGCTTCTGGAAAACACTTGTTGAACCAATGCCCCACCGTATGAATGTGGTAATCAATGGAAAACACAGTCAGTCAATCAATCAATCAGTATATTGTTTTGTAGCTTCTTTTGGGACAGGTTTTGTAAAATCCCAAAGGACTAAGGTGCTTAAATCCTTTTGGTTGAATTTATCTCTGGTTGTATCTTTAAGCAAGTTTTTGCACACTCAGCATTATCGTACCGTTCAATGTCAGTACCCATCTCCATATGGGACCAGAAACGGCACACACTGAGCTGATTTTTGATTGCCTGTTTGTGCCGCAGATGTGCGATCTGGTTTCATTTTTCAGATTTTAACTCTAATTGCGCACGCGTGCACATCGATTTGCATGGTGCGTTTGTAAACTTCCATCTGTCTTTGTGAGCCTTGCGTGTGCCACGTGTGCAGCATGCGAGAAGATATCCGTAACAGAGGCTGGGGTCATCACTATGCAGCGCATCGTTGTGTCTGGGCCCCCGGCGGAAACAAAGGCAGTAGACACCCTCTTTTGTGGCAGCTGAGCACAATTCATATTGTGTGTGCGTGTGCCTGCGTGTGTGCGCGACACGTTTTTGTTGATGGTAGGTAAAAAAAGAACAGGTACATAGATTAATCTGGGCAATAGATGCGCTGAAATGTTCTTTCTTATGGACCACTCGAAATCAATGGTCATTATGTTTCCTGAATGGATGTGTGAGGAGTCCCTTTCTCCTGGTGTGTGTGTACACATCCCGCAGTAGTTGTGCCTTACTAATGATGGGCTCGCCGCGGCCCCGTGGACATCGTTTGTCCCCTTTAATTACCTGGAGGTAGTGATTGTTATTCATGGTGAGGGGCAGGGGAATAGTCGTCTGCACGCCCCCCTTCCCCGAGGCCTGCGTCTCTCAGCATTGATGTGGGAGGATGTGCAGGAAAACAGATGCTACCCCATGATTTCTGAGTGTTTGTACTAATGATGAGCTCCACTAAGCTAGCGCTCGAGCCTTTAATGGAGGCTCACCCTGATTTAGAGTCAGACTTTATGGATGGTGCCGCAGTTTCCGATTCTGTTTATCACCGGTGGGTCTGCTTGCTCTGCATTGCCTCTTGAATTTCTTCAAGCCTTCCTGTAATGTTAAGGGATTTGGTTTATGTTAAGTTCGGAGCACGGAGCTGTAGATATATTGATCTCCAATCTCCCAGAAAGTAATCGATTGCTGTTTATTTCTTTGCAATCTAAAGACGAAGTGGTGACCAATATTAAAAATAGTTGGTCTGATCAAATCAGTCACACTTTTTTTCTTTTATACGGCCCTGTTTTAAACCTCTCCACCACTCTATCCTCAGCTTGTCTGGTGTGTTTCTTGATCTTAACAGAACAGCAATGTTTCTACTCAGATTATAGGCTTAAAAATGAATAGATTTGAGTTTATTTATGAGTCTGAGTTAAGCAGCAAACAACTATTGTATCCTTCATTTTTCACATGGAAAACGAAAACCTTTTGGTTGCCTTGCAAAAGAAACCTCCTCAGATGTGACTCCCTTTAAGTCTCTGTCACACAATTGTCACCTAGACACACAGCTACTGATATGGACCCCGGTGTGCAGGAGGGGCTGTGGTTAAGCGTTGGATGGGATGTGTCCCATAGGCTGGCTTTAATTCCCTCTGATGTCCATCAGACCTCTTGTCCCTTGGAGCTCTGACAGAAGGAGCTATTATTTTCTCATCGCCCCGGTGGCCGGGGTCTCCCGAGAGCGGCGTCACCGTGGCGCTGACAGGTCCGTAAACACGGCCGACCCGCGGCTGACGGAGTGATAACTTGCTGCAGTGACGCCCCTCGTCCCGCCTTTCTCCTCGCTCTCTTCAATTCATCAGATTTCTCCGAGCTGTAAATCTTTCTGCTGTGACCTGATTCACCCTGAGCCCTCCCCAAAATGCCAGCTGGGGTCAGAGGTCGCCTGTATTGATGTGAATTCTGCTCTTGTGAATTCCGACAGCCCTCCCAGACCTTCCTATTTCACCATCAGTATTCCTGATCAAAACATGCTTTACCATTATGTTTTAAATAAGCTTTTGTGGCGTTCCATCAGTTTGTTTAATGCAGCATCATAAAACATTGCAGATATTGCCACAGCCCGCTTCTGTGTCAGCAAGTCTCACTCCTGTATAACTAAGACAGATGACTGCATCGTGTTTGCTCCCCCCAGGGGGCTGAGGAAGTGTTTGTCCTCCCAAGATGCTTCTTTCCAAACCCTGAAAAGGTTCTGTCAAGGCTTTGCAGCTTGTTGTAATAAACTATTCAGGATCAGCTGCAGGAGACATCCATCTACATCTGGAAAAACGAGACAGAGTGTGATACGGCTGTGTTTTTTTTCTTAGTAATCTTTTAAATGGTGACATATTGTGGCAGACATTTAGACAATTATTCTATTGTCTGGCTGTCTGACAAAAGTCTCGCTAAGATTTGTCAATATGCAATGCTAATGCTGTTTGTGTGACTAACTGAATGTTGGGAGTTATAAATCCACGACTGGAAACACTTTTTATGTTCCCGTCCTTTGCTCTGGAAATAAAGAACAAAAGTCCTGGAAATGGAGAGCTTTGAGAATGACTGAGCATGAAACACAGCAAATCAGCTCTGGGTAATCCCAGAATGGTTGACACAAATATACACAGTATTTTTCCCACAATGTCAGAGTAGTGATTCCCAGTAGTTTAACCAAGGGGGTTTTGTTGCAAAGGGGCAGTATTGTGTGTTTTCCAGACACTTTGTCAATTTAATAGCAGAGTCAAGTAACTATGATAGCTTCAGCAGTAAAAATGCTACTCATATAGCATATGCTATATATATAATATTACCTAAAATTCATTTTAATGTGTAATTTAATGCCTTGAAATTGGGCATTTGTCGCTTTAAAAACTTTCTGAAACTCCACCTTCAGGAAGTCATCACAACATGGCTCCTCTATTAACCCTTCAACAACATTTTTACCAGTGTTTCAATGAGATGGAGCTCCTATAATGAACTCAGGAGATGCAAAGTTCCACCAGGTGTTGGCTAATTCCTACTTCCTACTGGCTAGTCTGAAGGAGCTGAGTGAGCGAGTCAAGGGGAAGGGGTGATCTGTGAGGTGGAAGTACGTACGCTTGGAAACTGCATTTCCGAGGAGGAGCTGTATCTCAAAGGCAGAGCTCGGTCCACCCGGCCATTTTCCGCAGCTGAATGGTTGCCATAGGAAATTCAAGGAAATTCAAGGATTTCTCAAACATGCATGAAAGAATCAAGGCAACACTCCAGTTATGATTTTGATGAAGAATTAACATGATGTGAAGCTCAAAAAAACACATTTCTCAAAATACTGCCCCTTTAAGCATCTGGCTGTGTCATTACTGATGCCCAGTTTGTTACTAAACTAAAATTAAGGATCCATAAGTTTAAATTTTGTGGCTGATATAAGAAATAAAAAAGGATGATTTAGCTCTAATTAGTGTAACTTTAATTTGTAGATTGTAAGACTTTTCTAATCTTCACTCTGCAGGAAAATAACAGAATCTAGAGCAGGAGTAGACGTTTTCCAGCCTTTGGGGGGAGAAAAGATCAAAGCTAATCTACCTTATTGATCCATTAAAATTGTTTCCTGTTTCTCCTCCCTGATATTGCTTCTATTTAGCCCTTCTGGACCACATTAGACCTCTGTCAGAGTAATTATTCTATGCTACGAGGCAAACATTATCCTGCTCTTTCTAAATGTAATGAGCTCCATAAATAGAAAGAGCTGCTCTTCCTTGTTTGTTATCTGTGTTTTTTGAGTGCTTTTTATTGCCTTTTTTCATGACTTTGTCCTGAAAGAATTTACTGGAAACATTCATTTTTGTCTTTCTCCAAAATTACAGCAATGCATTAAGCAGAGACGCTTTGCAGAATAATTCAAAACGATGTAATCACATGGAAAGACAGATTTCTTTTTGGTCATAAAATATTGGTAAGTTGAGAAAATTGAAAAATTGTAAAAAAAAAAAAATCATCTGTAATATCTCTCCAGCTCATTTTACCTTTGCATCTCATTTACTTTTACCCTTATTGCATGGAATCAATAAATAAACATTTTATGTATTTATTTATCAAGAAACTTATGGAACTAATTACATTGATTCAACTGTTTTACCTTCTGACTCCCACTGACAAGTATATATTTTCACGCTGTAGATGATCAAATATGCAACTACCAACAGGTGGCATAATAATATGTTTAAATGCTGTTAAGTAAATCACCATCAACTAAAGTTAGTGATTTCACACCAGCTCTGTTTATTCTGCTTTAATTCAGCATTTCGTTTGCCTAGAAAGTCCAGTTCGCTTGGAGACGTGTGAATTGAACTCTGACTCATACCAAAAAGAAAAATCAAAGTCTGGTCTAAAACTTAGGTCTCAGTTCGGTTGAAGTGAACCAGAGACCAAGCAGACTAGAAAACGCTCCAAAAGCAGGATGTGGGCTATAGCGCAGGGCATTCTGGGTAAATAAATCCAAAGCAAATGCATGTCTCTGGCAAAATGGCTTGTAGTCTTTTGGCAAAGTCAAAAGAGAAATCATAAAATCAACCACAACCACTCTGTTTTTATTTACATTTCTTGAAGAAGGAAGTTTTGCTCATTGGTTTCTTCAGAGGTTTTTATGGGATTTCTTTCAGTGGTTCTCAGTGCAGCGCCACCACAGGCAAGGAGGGGAACAGGCTTACGTTTGACACAGTGCAGAGTGAAGTCAAACCACACCAGCAGAAAATGTAACAAATGTTGCAATTTTGGTCTCCAGTAGAAAAGCTTCTCCCAGAACATGAGATATGAAAACACTGTTAGTTAACTTGTTTCCTTTCATTTCTGTCTGTAACTCTAACAAGTTTCTCCTCATCACCTATAGTGTGAAGCAAAGGATGGTTTCTAAAGGTTTTATTCACAAGTGGTTCAACTGACAGCAGGACTTAGGAGAGAAACAAACTGTGTTTTATGTTAAGTAGTTCAAAAACTGTAGATTTGATTTAACAACATATATTAGATAAAATATGATTATTGTAATTGCTGTAATTGTTGAATAAAATTGTCCAGTTTAAACACAATTTTGTTAACAATCACTACTAGAAAATAAAAATCTCCAACTGAAAAGACGCTTTAGGTTTTCTGAAAACAAGGAAGGACTTACTGAACATGAAACTGTTGCAAATCCCTAAATTCAATAAGTATAAGCAAACATAGCAAAAAAAAAAAAAGATCTGTTTTTCTCCTGAGTGCAGCCACTGTCAAAGATCTTGACCATCCTGGAAATACATGGAGTGCAGAGAGCAGGTGTTTAAAGTCATGAGCAGATTACTGTGAATCGGACTGAAAAAGCATGGCTGAGTAGCTTCCGCGAGATAAAATGTCAAGACTGGGTCAGAAAGTACCGGAGACAGACTTTCAATTTTTTATTGAAAATCTGAGAGACTCTTCATGAACAGAAGGTCGTCTGGATTATTAATGGCTGCAGGACATGGCCTTAGGTCAGGTAATGGAATACCGAGGTAAGGACAATGGCTTGGAGAGCTCAGCTTGCTGAATGTCTTTGTGTTTGAATTGTTTCATGAAAAATCATTCCAGTTGCAACTGTGCAAGATAAATGAGACAGTGGCAGAGAAAGGAGCGTGTAGTGCTCAGTAGAGCTGACAATACTCCCATTATGTGATTCTACATGTGCATTTTCTCATCTTGTCAGTAACAATTTCTCAGAAAACCAACCAGTGATCCAGCACCTTTTTAATCTAAGATAAATTGTTGCAATTAAGATCATTGTAGTTATTTTGAACCAATCAATGGACGACAGACAACATCTGGAAAATGCCTTTAGTAAATCAAAAGTAGAAGTTAGATCCAGGCATTATTATGAGCTGTGGCTAATTTGGGAATCAATGAAAGCTAAAAAAAAAAAAATTAAAAAAATTACAAGTTATTTTATTTGTAACAAGGAACTGTTACAATTTCAAAATGTTTAAAACAAGAACATTTGCAAATATACTGGTGTCAGTATTCCCTTGATTAATGTGTCTGCCTTCTTCCTGAGTTGTAGTTATTAAATCATATTTGTTATATAAGGAGATTATATTGGATAAAATATTATCTTGAAATCTCACAAAAGCTATTATTGTTTCAACGTAAACACTTTCAAATGGGATATAAATTGAGAGTTGTGTATTTTTTTTTTATTTTTATTTGAAGTGAATTAGTTTTTTCAATGTTTTGGGTTTTTGATTTGTCAATAAAAACACAGTAAAGCTCATTAGCATTGTGCTAGCTTGTATTTTAGCACTTTATTTGCATCATCTTTGGTCTTCAGATCTACTTTAATCTGTCACAGATTAGATAAAACAAACTTTCTGAAGCGTCCATGCGTTGCCCTTTCTACTGGCACATTCTGCGTGAGGATTGTATTATCAGCTTCCTGTTCTGGCCTGACAGGAGTGGCGCCTGATGTGGTCTCATGCTGCTGCAGCCAATCAGCTTCACGTTTATATTCCTCATGCAGGGAGTGGTTTATTTGAGCTACCACTGCTTTTCTGTCATTTCAAACCAGTCTTTTCATTTTCCTCTGACCTCTGAAACCAACAAGGCTTTCTCATTCACACGACAGCGGCTCGCTGAATATTTAAACTTTTCCCCTTCTTTCTCTTTAAAACCAAGGGAACGTTGTGTTCCCGAGAGAATCTACTTGAATCCTCTTCTTTTCCCTCTCTGCTTGGCTTGAAAAACCATCTTCAGCATGTCTGGGTACATAGATGCATTGTAACACTGTTATATATGATTAGTAATGCCCTGATCTTTCACTGCAAGTGTTCAATTTTGTAAGTGTACAAGAAACTGTAAAAAAAAATAATTTATGCAGATCCTTATTTTCATTAGAGGTGCAGCTCAATAATTTAGAATATAATTGAAAAACTGATTTATTTCACTCATTCATTTTTTTTTAAAAAAAGTGAAATTCATATATAATACATGATAGAGTAATTTCACATAGAATATATTTTTGTTGAATCTGATTGTAGTCTACAGCTAATAATCCCTAAACTTAGTTTCTCCAAATATTAGTGTATAAACCCCCACAAAAAAAAGAGGTTTGCAACTGTGCAGCATGGAGCGGTGGCCCATGTCTTTTTGATGACACCCTTTAGCTTAACTGCATTGTTAGGCCACAGTGTTGTGTACCTTTTTTTGCAACATTTTTTCCTTCCACTCAGCTTTCCATTAACATGCTTACTGAAGACACAGTAGCCAGGGTCTTACCGTCCTTGTGGAGAATGTCTCAGTGAATTTTCTCTACTCAGCTGTCATGTGAAGGTCGTATATAATCACATAACATTTTTATTGGTCTTTTGAAATGCTCTAATTTTCTGAGAAGGACAGAATTTTGGGGTAGCAGGACATTGGCTACATCTTTAGAGGCTGTACCTTTTGATTTACACCTTGATGATAAACCAACACTGTTCCTGTACAACTGCCTCATCATAAATGACAAAAGGCCAAAACGTGATGAAACAACCGAAGAAAACAACAAAGTCTTTGAGCTTTTTATAAACTCTTATTCCGCCGGTGTTGTTTTATTTAGCTTCTGTGATCTCGATGTGTTGAAAAAGTAAAATTTTTACAGGAATGGTGCTTCGTTTAACACATTTGTATTCTTGCCGGGAAACGTGAACAAGTGAAGAAACTTTTTCTCTCTCTCTCTCTCTCTCTCTCTCCCTCTCTCTTTCATTTTGACCCTGAATTTTAATTGGCTGTGGGAGATGGAGGCTGGGATCCCTGGTTGTCAATGTGTGAATACTCTTAATTAACTGAAACCTTGCAGCATTGTAATCTCTGGATTTTGGAGTATCATAATGTATTAACTTTAATTACACTCATGTACTATGCTAGGTAATTAGATGAATGTGCGTATTTGTGATGTGGATAATAGGAATACATTTTACACATGCTGAAATCAGGGGCTCTTGCTAATTACAGAGTGTGTGATAGCTCTAATTGGTGATTGCAAGCCTGTCTGTGGATCATACACTATGTAGCCGCTGCTGCCGCCGCTGCTATCTGTGCGCCCGGCTTAGGCTAATGTGATGAAATCCTCATGGAGAGATGATGTGCTCTGCTGAAGGCTGACAGTCCCAAGGAGAAGAACCGGCCGTGTCGGAGGCTTGTTGAACCACGAACGCGTTCAGGACCAGCGCTTCTGTCTGTCAGCGAACGAGACACTTCAAACCTTCAAACCCGCTGTGTTTTCATTATCTACCTGTTTTCTCTCTCCCGCTCTGCAGCGATCACTGTTGTGGGTTATCTTCTCTACAGTTTTCATGTCTCAGATCACACATTTGATCTTTGGCTGCTGTGTTGTGGAGCATGAAAGTCGACAGCGGCGGTTTGTAATGGCCAGCGGTTTGAATGTTCGTGGGAGAGAGGGAAAACGCTGTGTTATTTTCGCAGATCAGATTTTAAATGAGAGGGAGAGAAGCACAGTTTATCAGTTTAAACGGTTTTCTGGTCACAGATGTTTGTTCAGCAGTTAGTTTGAAATGTGCGGTTTGTGTTTTGCACGTTAGTGTGGCGTATGTGCTGAAGTGCTGAGGCAAATGTTTGAGTCATGTTCCACTGAAGGCTCCATTGTGTCTAAATTAAGACAACAGCCTTATCATGCATTTGTTTTTTTTTTTGTTTTTTTTCTCATTTAACAATGAGAAGTTTTTATCTATACCCTTAAAGGGTATAGATAAAAACCTAAAAAAAAATGTATTCAAAAAACTGTAAAAGTAAATGCCACAATACACCTCTAAGGTTAGTGGAAGCAACATTTAGATTTAAAATATGAGAAAGAAAAAAAAAAGAATAGAAGTAATGAAAAAGTTAGGAAAGTCAGATTATTAGTTTTCTGTATCTAACAAAAAATTTGAAGAATGTAACTCAAGGTTCAACCATGCGACTTGTGCTATTTAATATGCTACCGCTAGCGACAGTGAAATTAGTTGCCATAACTACGCAGATGATATACAGCTTTACATTACGACGTCACCAGGTGACTCGTAAAAACCATCGAAGCACTGAACAAATGCTTAGAGCAGGTCAGTGTGTGGATGTGCCAAGATCTTCTCCATCTAAACAAACAAAACTGAAGTTATCATTGAACCTAAAGAGGAACGATCTAAAGCACACAGCTTCAGTTATTACAGCTAGAAACTAGAGATCATGTATAGTGGTGGACTCCAGGTTCAGACCTTCAGAGTTATAGGAAGACAGTTGGTCAGACTTCTACCACCTGAGAAACATTTCCAAGATTAAAGGATTAATGTCTCATCTATGCGTCTGTTATCTTTAATCGCACTGATTACTGCAACTGTGTTTTCACGGGTCTGCCTCAAAAATATTTCAGCTGCAGTTGATCCAGAACGCTGCTGCTGGCGTTCTCACTCAAACCACCATTGAATGCCTCAGCACCAAAATACATTAAAAACCTTATGTTGTTGTGTTGTCCCTCCAGGCCACTCAGGTCGTCTGGTTCTGGTTCTGGCTCTGGTTCTGCATCCCCAGAACCAAAACTGAATACAGAGAAGCAGCATTCAGCTTCTGTGCACCACAGATCTGGAGCAAACATCTGGAAAACTGCAAAAAATGCTGAACCACTGATTTCTTTTAAATCAAAGCTAAAAACCTGACCTATTGAGAGTTGCTGTTAATTATTAGTAGCTGGAACATTGATCAATACATTTGATGATCATTATTCTTGATGATTTTGATGATGGAATTTGTCAAAACATAATGTTTGTTGCTTGCTTCATAATTGGTTACTGTAATATGTTTTTATCCCGAAGAGCACTTTGAACTGCCTCGTTGATGAAATATGCTACACCAATAGACGGGTCTCGACATTCCTCCTTAATGAAATTGCAGTTTTGAGGCCCTGAACGGAAAGGAACAAAATGTGAACAGTTGTGTTCACTGAGAGTTGAGTCGATCTTTTTATTATTATTATTTTAAGTTGAACAGGGAGAAGGTGGGCAGTGTCTGTTCAGAACAAGGCGCAAACGGAAAGCTGTGAAAGCAGCACTCAAGTGGATCCTGTTAGCTGGATGAAACTCACACAGAATCACTCATCAGAAGTAAACAGGCAGAAGGGCTGGATGAAGTAGCAGCAGATGTGAAGCTTTGTAAAAAAAAAAAAAAAAAAAAAAATCCCAGTTGGCTTAAGTTCCTGCAGTTTGCTTCTCTCCTTTTACAGAAAAAATATCCCTGACTTTGCTTAGTTTCATTTTAGGTTAAAGCTGATTACAAAGCAAACTTGTAACTTAATGGTAACTTCTTTCTAATGAGAAATAAGTATGTAAAAACGTACCTCATGCTCCATAGATTCCTTAAATGACTTGTTTTATGCTTTGGCAGGCTGTATGGACACTCTGTGATATTTTAGGTAAATATCGATGTTATGTATTTCACTCAAGCTGACTGGCCCCACCATTTCCAAATCGCAAGACAAATTGAGTTTTTGCGTTCGTCTAATGCTATTTCAAATATAATGTCTAGCCATTAAATTGTGACCACCTTCCTAACGACATTAGGGAGAGTTTTTCATGCCAAAACCGCCCTAAATCCCTAATGGTGTGCTGCGGTTCCTGGCACCAGGATGTTAGAAACGGATCCCCTTCGTTCTGGAAGCCAGAGGCCAATTCAGCACATCAGAGACGTTGTTGTGCCCCTTTGGAGCCTTCCTGAACAGTTTCTTTTTTTTTTTCCTTCGCTTTGCTTTGTGGCATTATGTTATTGAAAGAGGCAATACCCTACAGAGATTACCATGAATGAATTTCTATGCTGTGGAGTCAAAGTAAGCTCCACATGAATGGTGGGATTCAAGGTTTCCCAGCAGAACATTGCTGAAAGCATCCAGCTGCCTCTGCTGGCTCACCTTCTGGATGTAGTGGATCCTGATTTTTATTTTTTATTTTTTATTTTTTTACATCCCCAGCTACATGTGCCACACACAATTTTTACATAATCTAAATTACATTTTCATCTGGTGCAGTTTGCTTTCACGCTGCACTGTGTCAAACCAACTAAATCCTTTGAAAAATGTGTTTCCACCCCTTCGCCTGTGGTGCCGCTGCTCCGAGAACCACTGAAGGAAATGACACAAAAACTTCTGAAGAAGACACCGAGCGCAACTTCCTTCTTCACTAATGTAAACAAAATGAAGTGGTGTCAGATTTTAGCGGTTGTTGGATTTCTCTTTCGTCTTTGGTGAAAGACTCCAAGCTATTTCCCCAGCTAGCCCCTAGGCTTACATGTTTGTTTTGGTTGCATTTACCCAGAATGCCTTGCGCTGTAGTCCGTTTCCAGCTTTTGCAGTAGTTTCCAGTGCAATTAGTGTTCACATATGCAATGGAATCCAGAGTTGGGCTTTTAAGCAGAGGAGAGTTTGCTGTTTTGGTCCACCTCAGATTTTAATCGTGCATTCAGACCTCTCCCCAAAAAGAGCAAAGTTAGTTGCTAAAAGAAATAGACCTGTCAGCGTTTTCTCTAAATCTCTTTCACTTCTACTAGAGGAGGATTTTATTTATTAGCACCAGCTCCAGTGTGGCTATGTGGGTAATTCCTCCGTGCGATCAGTTTTCCTCTGCTATAACCATGGGATTAATCACGTGATTGCTCGAGAATCTCTTCTGGACCACTTCTCTGAGTGGTGTCGTTATTCACTTGAAGAATGTGTCTCCCTTATTCCTCACTTGCAGTTATTAACTCTGCCAAAGAGCCTTTGTTTGGTCCATTTTTTTCACTTACTGCTTTGATTGCTCATTGTTAGAGGAAACCAATTCTGACTCGAGGGGATTTGTAGAATTTCCCCCTAAAATTAGACAAGTCAACAACAAAGCGCTCTCCAAACCGGGTTTTCCTTTAATAGAAAACCCTTCAGACTAATTCTTTAAGTGGGCCTTCAGAAATGCAAGTTTTGTGCTGTTGTATAATAGAGTACATTATCTTGAGCTGATATTAGTGAAAAATTATATTCCTTTTCACACAAAATTGTCAGTTTGCTTGTAAAGACAGGACATTATAACGTGCCAGTGACACTCTTAAAAAGCAAGCTAGATTTACACAAGAAGTGAAACGCTTAGCGTGGAAACGGCAGTTGATGTGCCGGTGGCCCAGTTTCAAATCCACTCCCACAGTCGTGTTGTCTTCTGTGTGCCTGTGTGGTTGTAAATTCTGTTTATCCAGCTCCAGGCGTTCTCTGACAGCTGTGCAGAAGCTGGTGCTACAAAGTGAGGCAAAGACTTGGAAAGTCTAAAACGGCTTCACGCAACCAGCAGTCAGGAACTTCCCACACCCCACACTGCAGTATGATTGCAATCAGACATCGAGTTGAATAGACAGGAAAACAATTCATCCAGACCGGGAAGGCGGCGGATATGCAAAAGCCACACTGTGCCCTGGTGGAAGCCTTGATGCATTTACAAGTCGTAGCGCGGAGCAGGTGGAAATTTATGAGGCCGTACGGGAGGCGGGAGGGAAATCGCCGGCCACTGTCGCTCGGAGTGAATGAAACCCCGAGCTCTTCCGTCCCCTGGAAAGTGCATCTGAAACACACTATTAACTTTCCCATTGCTGATGTCACTTTTTATTGCCCCGTGGGTCCAGCTTTTTTTACAAGTTGGCAGACCCCGCTGTGCTGCTTTCTACAGCCAAATACACGCTTCTGTCTGTGACGGAGATGTGGAGGCAATATTCTGTGGATTTAACTTGCCGAAATGAGTTGGTGAGGTGCAGCTGTACGTGATTAAAGAAAATGAAAAATAAAAACAAACAAGTAAATAGTGAAGGAGCTTTCTGGAAGCCATGTCTACGACTTCTGTTTATGATGTTAATGATTTTATTGTTTTTCATGCAACTGCTCTCAAGAAAGAGAATAACAAATTACTATTAATATGCAGTGTGAATACCTGCCCATATGTTGGAGAGAAAACAAACTCAATTACATCTTACTTACGTTGTAAATCTAGTGTCAGTCCACCATCTAACAACTGCAGTACAGCACATCAAACCTGCCATATGTCCACACGTCTAAGCTGATGCCTGTTAAGAAAAGCAGCCAAGAGGCTTCATAAGTGGGTGGGATAGAAGGTTCAACAAAATGCATGTTTTTCATAACTTCTGATGTGGCTTTAGCTGTTGCCTTTTGGCTTTTTGCCATTGTCATGATTTTATACTGTTGTGACATTTAGTGTAGTAAACGGTGATAACTCAACGGGTTATCACCGTTGTGTGTTGTTGTTTTGCTGTTGCCATGTGAACCCATTTGTTAACGCTTCTGGGCCACCGTACGTAGCAGCTCAAGAGGAGTTTCAGGTCTCCATAGCTCAGGTGGGAGAATCTGTTGATGAAAACCTTATTAGTTATGAACTGATGAACTAATGAATCTCGCCTTTTTGGTAAGAGTGGTAAAAAAAACAAAAAAAACAATAGTAATTTAGCTCACCACACAACATCCAGGAGACATGGCAACGCATAAAACGGACCAAAGAAACCAACACTAAATACAGTCCCCATGGTAAAACTTGGTGGTGGCAGCATCATTCTGAGGAGAAGCTTTCCTTCATCAGAGTTGGTTGAAAGACAGATGGAGTTGAGCTCTCAGGGGACTGCTGGAGGAAACAAAGTCATTCTAATTGAGTGTGTGGGAAAGTTTCAGTGATACGAATACTTCAACTGGCACTGTAATCTGGTGACATATAAAGGTTACATGTTTCACCTTTTGCTAATGAGATATTATTAACGGCCAGTGATTGCCACATGAAGGCTTTAAACCAGGTGCCCAGGGACCCACTCGGTGCACATATGGCAGGGTGTTAAAACATCGAACACTTTTGTATGTGGAACGACAGCAAATGGCATTTAAACATGTGCTTGCCCCATTGTACACGCGTAATTAACATTGCATAATCTACCTGCTTACAAAGCAACTTTTGTAATTAGAGTTATGATTGCAGCAGGATAATGAAAGCGATTTTACAGCCGATAATGACTGTTGTGCTCTTGGCAGTTCCTGCTTTGAATGTGTGGCAGACTTCTGACATATGGGACACAAAAGGACACGGCAGCCAGGCGGTCAGCCTTTGTTCCCGCTCAGGCAGACCCAATCACTGCAGACAAATTGCATTGTAAGCCTTCCAAATGAAGCCGGCCCTGGAAAAATGGCTCAGACACCCGGGAGGGGAGAGGAGGAGCGGGGTGGGGGGGTGGTTGAAGCAAAAGCCTCAGCTTTGAGGAAACTGTTAATGTGAGCTCCATGCTGCTCTCAGACTGGATCTTTAAAAGGGACGGTGACCTCAGTCACGCTTACATATAAGAAAATCCTGGACTCTATTAAATTTACAACTCTTCTTTTGTGTAGAAAACAGATATATGTGTGCTTCAATGATAAAAGAAAAAAATACAATTAAAACATCAACTAGCAATCTGTTTTTGTGGAATTGTGCTTTTTGTACAGTCGGGGATGTATTGACATAAAACAGCAGCTGTCAGCTTTGACATGTTGATGGGAGACACTCGGGTCTGTCATTGTCGACGGGTCAAACATGCAGGCTGTGGCCCAATCCATCACCACCACAGCACGGAACATGCGAGCCATGGATTTGGCTTTTAATTTAACACAGATCACACTCATAAGAAGATAAATGACGGACAGGAGACTTAGCGGGATCAAGTCCGCCTTCATGGTCACAATAAATAGCTTTGAGCTTTAATAATACATGTTATTGCTGTTTTGTTTCCTCTGCCAATCAGCAGCACTCATGCAATTGTTTTTGCCGTTTGAATCACCGTTACTCCTTGAATTGTCGCCATGTATTCGTTTCCTTCCACTTTGCTCCTATCCACTACTTTATGTTGTCTCAAATAAAAACCAGGCTTGTAATTTTACCAAATATCAAACTTGAAGGTGACTTCCAGGTATCTTCGAGGGACTGCCACACATTTCCACTATTGAATGTAATAAATATTTTTCAGTGTAGGTGATAGTTTGCACCATTTAAAAACAATTATGCTTACCAGCCCATAGCGAGCTACAGGAGCTAAGGTAGCAAAGCTCGTCTTCCCCTGTAGAGCATGATGCATGTTTTATTATGTCTGTCAACAGCGGGGCGTCCTAATGGCTCGAGATATTTTACTCCCCGAACCTGAATATGAAGTACTGCTCTCTGCTGGAGTCTGGATGATTGTTCTGAAGGCTTGAAGAGACACAAGAGATGTGACTCAAACAAACAGGGAAGGACAATCCAGAGGAACATCATCCACCTTCCACACAGATCAACTCGGATACCCAGCATGTTAATCCTTTTATTTTAATCAAGAGAAGGTGCATACCGTCAACATGAACTACTTAATCCAATGTTGGCACTTTTATGAGGACGAAGTTGCCACAGTGACAGAAAGGAGAGAATGGTTTAGAGACAAAGCAGCGATATATCATAATATGTCACAGAAACAACTCAACACAACAGACTTAATGAGATTTATGGGGGTCTCTGCACTCACACAAGCTTCCCTTCATTTTGTTAATGTCCAGAGAAGAGTTTAACGTGTCAGTCTTGACAGGTTCATTGAAACAGGATTGTTTTACATTCCCAATATTTTCATGAACTTATGACTTCTGTCAGTCACAAGCGCACATATTTACATTCCAGAAAATAAAGTCATGGTGAACTGTAGTCTGTGATTAAGATGGAGTCTGATCATCTGTTGTTCTCTGAGGGGGTGGTATTATGTGTTTTACCATTTTACACCACAATTAAGTAATTATGTTAACTTCAGTTGTTATAAAAATTCTGTGTCAAAAATAACTTTGACCCATCAAGTAAATTTGTATGGCAATTTTCAGCATTACAGCAGTTCAAGGTGCTTTACATTGTGAAAATATAAACATCAGTTGTGAAAACCAATTATAGACATCACATGTTGTCAAGAACCATCGTTTGAATGATCAATGCTCATCAGGTATGTTGGTCAACGTGGCATTAATTATGGGTTCAAAGTAACTCTACACAAGTATTTTTTGGGTCTTGATTTAAAGACTGATATATTTCACTTCCTAATTTAACACCTTGAAATTGGGTCGCTGTCTCTTTAAAAACTTCTGCTCTTTCTGAAACTGCGCCTTCAGGAGGTCATCACATCATCGCTCCTTTATTAACCCTTTAACATAAGTAATTAAAAAACCTTCATCCTCGTGCCACTTCCTGTTGTTTTCTTCTTCGTGATTTCCACCAGTGGTGAGATCTGGTTGTTGATCACTTGACTCATGTGATACAAAAAACCCCCAAAATGTTTCTTTTTCTTCCTCAATTATACGAGAAGTAGCTCGTATAATAAGCTCAGTAGATGTGCAGTTCCATCAAGTATTTGCTAATTGCTGCTGGCTAGTCTGAAGGAGCTGAGGGGGGGAGCTGTGGTGATGTCTGCTCTGTGAAGCTGAAGCTTGGAAGGTG
The DNA here is from genome assembly GCA_010277015.1 of Poeciliopsis turrubarensis. Taxonomy (NCBI): domain Eukaryota; kingdom Metazoa; phylum Chordata; class Actinopteri; order Cyprinodontiformes; family Poeciliidae; genus Poeciliopsis; species Poeciliopsis turrubarensis. Next base: position 297,459 of record VMRN01000056.1, read on the forward strand.
CAGCTCCAAAGAGCAGCTGCGTCTCGAAGGCGGAGCTAGGTTCACTCAGGGGTTTTGCACGATTGAATTGTTGCCACTGCAGATTAAAAGATTTCTCAAACATTCATGAAAGAATCAAAGGGACATTCCATGCATGTTTTAGATGAGGGAGTAACTTTATAACATGAAGAGTGCAAAACGTACATTTTTTTAGTTATTTTAATGAGATGCCAGAGAAAGTCCTGGAGAGAGCAGATTTTACTCCAGTTGCATGGAACATAGAGTGAAACAGCAATAGATTACAGTAGTACATTAAAATGTCTTTAACATGTTCTTTTAGTTTTTATTGCAAATAAAAGTGACATTTCGAACAATCAGCTCAACCTACTGAGTTTCTGACAATGTCCCTAGTCAACTCGAGACTAAGGACATTTCTAAGTCTTCCAAACTCTGAGAGAAATTGAAAGGGTCATTGGGGGAAACCCATATCTGTGGTGCAAATATTCCCTTAATATTTTTGTTATTTAAACAAGCCATGCCAGCAGCATGTGGCTGCCTGCTGACATTTTGAATGCGGCTTCAAGTGATTCTTCTCAGTCCTGCTTTGTTCAGAAGCAACTATTCTTCTGCCTGTTTTTTTTGCCGCACTTCACCACCACGTGTCCAACGCATGCTGAAGGAGCCTACTGAGGTGCATTAATTGACGTTGCGCATCACTGCACTCCCGATTTGCGTTCCCCCTTTAGTTTCAACTTCTCCTTCCATTTGGGTTGTTAATAAGGCTGTGCATTGTGCATCAGGGGCAGAGAGCAAAGAGAGAAAGAAAAACACAATAAAGCAGTGATTAGAGTGGAGGCCTCAGAGGTAATATGAACTCCAATTAACTTTCCCTTAAGGTGCCCTCAAAGCAGCGTGATAGCAAAGAGAGTGAAACATGTAAAACAATTTGACTTCTTCGCCAGAAAAGAGAATTTGTAGATCTGCACTGGTGAAGATGAAGACGTAGCATCCCCATGCAGGTGGGTTTAAGACATCGGTTTATGCTGAAAAGTCCCAGTGGAAAAACCACATTCTGCACGGCATTACCCTGGGTTACTAAGTCTTCAGAAATCAATTTGTGGACAGTGACTGTTGTGCTGATGGTCGATTGAGGGACTTGGTCACTGAGCCAGCAGCAATGCTTCTTGTCAGCGACTGATTAATTGGCTTGAATCCATTCAGCGGTCATCAAGTCAGATAAGGAGAGACAATGAGGGCCTTTCAGTCCTCTCCAGCTCAATTGGTAGTGAACTTAGAAGAAACAAGTATTGTAAAACATCTCCTTTCTTTTGATGCAAACGGGTTGAATAATGAGGAGGGAGAAATAGCCATTGATTGGATTGTCAGGCATCTTCACATAAGTGTTTGTGGTTTCCAGCAGGGAGGGTAAGAATAGATCTTCCTCTATCTCTAATCTGTCTGTTCATTAATCAAATGGCACGCTATGATTCTGCGAATTATGGGTTTAGCTCCGTACTTACGTCGGGGTTGAAAAGGCCACCTCACTGGCACGTAACCCAAATTCCAATGCCAAAGACCCCTGGCGCCCGCTTGTCTCGTTCAAGTCCCGACTAGTAATTGGGTGTTTGTCAGATTGCCTGCAAAGAACGCCGCAGTGTTTATCAGACATCTTCCTCAGGAAAACCTATTCCACCACCAGGATAGTCTTTCAAATGAATATCTTGGAATCTTCTGGTGTAACAGAGACTTTATCAGGTTTTACCTAACATTCTCATCATCATTACATGTAAATTGTGCAAGTGCAACCCATAATTCCTTTGCCGTGCTGTGACACCGGAGCAACGAGGTGATAACGCACACGCAGCAGTGAGGTCCCCACAGCTGAGATCTGATTTTTCCCTTCCCACTAATTGTGAAAGCAGGAGTTGAAAAGGGCCGTAAAGTGGCCACTCTGCATCTGCAGATAGCGATGTATCAAATGCAAATTGGTATGAATATGGCTTCCTTCTCCTAGCAGCGGTATTACAAAAGGAAGGTGAGCTAGATAAGAAGGAAGGACGACAAAACCCGGAGCTGGTTGTTAGATGTGGAACATACAGCACCTTTACCTTCATAGCCCTTGAACGTTTGTTCATCTTTAACGATGCCATCATTACATATTTATATATTTTTTGCCACTTTATGTGAAAAACACAAAATGATGCAGACTTGTGCAGTTGAAGGACAGAATAAAACTTGAAAAACATGCATTGTATGCAGTGAAGAACTACTTTTCACTGCAACTACAGTTGCAGGTTTGGTTCTCGTTCCTTTTGCCCAGTAGGTCAGTGTGCTATGGGTACCGTCTTGTGAATATCAGGTTACCAATTAGATTAAGATCTACGTTTCGACTGGGTATGAAGATGCTTTGCTCTGCATCGCTCCATTGTAGGTTTGCTTTTATCTTTAGCGTCCGCATTGTGCTGGGAGGTGAACTTCCATCATGTCTCAAATTTAGGAAGATAGTTTCCATCTATTGTCCCATTGACTCTCACCAGTTTTCCTATCCCTGTCTAAGAAACCTGCATGTTTCACCATGGAGATGATGTGTTCAAGGTAATAGTGTTTTCATTTCCGTTTCATTTGAGCACAGCCCCTAGTTTGTATTTGCTGTGTCTCTTATATGACTTCAAGAAAACTATAAAGAACATTTCTCAAGTTTTCTTTCAGCAGCAACTTTCTTCTTACATAAGGCCCAGGTTTATAGAGTGTGATTAATAGTCGTCCTGTCAACATATTGTTCTACCTGGACTGTGCACTGCTGCAGCTTTTCCCATGGGCCTTTTGGCTTAAGAGAAATTCAGCGCTTAGCGCTGTTTTATAATGTTACCTTGTTGTAAGCTTCACAACTTACAAAGTTGTAAAAGAAAAAATCCCCCTTAAAATTGCAATATGTAACTTTTACCAAAAAAAAACAAAAAACAATCCTTTTTGCATGTTTGTTTAAACCATCATCATGTTGTGACAGTATGAAATGAGACATTTGTAAAAATGAAATTCATCTCCTCTGCCTCCTTGTTTATATGATTATTCTGTAAAATGCATGGATATAATCTCTGCCAGAAACAACCAATCAGAGCCAGGAGGAGGGGCTTAGCGCTGTCAATCAGGCTTAGGTATGGACTGCTTATACTGTCCCCAAATGTGCACTTCAGCTCCTTCCTGACACTTAACTTTAGACTGCTTCAGAACAACAGCAGGACCCAAACTATAACTAATGATGGACCTGATATAGCATAAAAACATATTTGAGTTTTTTAAAAAAGAAGTAGTTCATTTTCACCTTCTGTCAAAGAAGAAATACTATCCAACAACCATTCAGCATGTAAACTCATGTAAGACTGTCCTAACATCAGCTTCAAACTGTTTCTAAAAGCTAAAGCTAAAATTATCGTCAGCTAATTCAGATGGAAAGCGCAAACCATGCAACTGATGGATTAGAAGCTACAGATAACATGATAGCATTACTGGCACAACTCCAGCTGAAGTTAACATGTTAGAAATGTTAACTATGTAAGTTTCCAAATGGAGCTTTTTTCAGCAGTTTGCCCCCTGGGCATTTGACTCTGTGGTCTATGTCAAGAAATACAGCAAAACAATAATGCCTATCTTTTCATGAATGCACATGTTGTTCCTTTTAGCCCTGAAGGAGCTACGCAAAATGCGAAATGTGAAGATAGGAGCCCGGCGTAGGGTCCGTCATTGTGTCGCTGCCTTGGTATTCATGACAAAAGCAAGTCCATCATATCTGAGGTGAAGCATAGCCAATTCGAGGAGTGCGACATGCCTGAGGAGAGGGCAGCAAAGAGAAAGTCGCATTGCAAAGCTGAGTTTGGGGGAAGAGGGAAGTCTGAAGAGAGTGAGACACACAGAGAGAGAGAGAGAGAGCAGGGGAGACACAGAGATGTCGGGGCTGTCGGGCCCGCTGGATGTAATCAAACAAGGGTGAACAGGTTGCTCCACAGATGGCTGATCCAGAGAATCCTCCGATTTATTTCCCCACCGCAGACGGTCTCTGTCACCGCGTGCAGGTGATGACTGCACGGTGGCATTGTCTCACTGACACACGCACACACACGCACGCGCACACACCACTAAACTCAGATGCTTTTGTCTCGTCTGATATTAGTGTGAGGGGAATTTGTTGTGTGTTTAATGTTTCAATTCCTGCCTGCTGGAGTTGCAGGTCTAATATTCTCAGAACAGATGACGGTGGTTTGGAGGGGAATTCCTGCTGCTGAAGAGAAGAGCTAAGATAAGCAGAAATAAAAGACATGCAGCAAAAATCTGAAGTATTCAGCTCTCTCACTTCATAAGACACTAAACAAATAATCGCTAAATGATAAAACCATTTATTTTTTCAGCAACAGAAGTTGACTTAGCTTGAATTTCAAATAAAAAAATGAAACTCGTTAAACACGGATATTGTTTCATCCTCAACTTTAGTTCTTTGTGCAGCCTCTTTAGCTTTTAAAGCTTTGCAACCCCAAAGGTTTAAAACCTTCTTCCATCTCTTGTTTGGAATCTTTTTCCTCTTGCTCACTGATATTTGATCACTTATGTGATACAACTGTCTTCCCTAAATCCCACCAAAGTCCATTCAGCCTGATTTCACATTTGGTTCTTGAGAACTCCGGTGTTCCAGTTCTCCATAGATGTGTTTTCATTACAAAAATGCATACAGCTTTGTTGATATGCCGCTAATGTTGGAAAAACAGTTTCGCAATTGTGGCGTCTTCATTAAGTGAGAAACAAAATGAAAATCTCAACTGAATAAGTTCGTTCACGCGATAAGTTATTAAAACAGGCTGCGAAATGACGCTCCCGCCACTTCCTGTCGTCTTCTTCGTCTTTTCTGCCAGCAGTAACATCCGGTTCTAGATGGCGTGACTTGTGCGATGTGAGGAAAACTTTTCCATTGCAGTTTTGTGAAATACTCTAATTTTGATACAGCTCAAAAAGCACCTCATCTCAATAGCTTTTTATAGAAAAGTGAGAATTTCTTTGAAAATCGTTGCACCTCCATTAAGCAAATATATTTTCGTAATTTCCAATTTGTGCAATTATACGGTCAATGGAAATGCAGCTTATGACATTTTAATATACGTTTCTCAACCAAACTCTGCTCGGTGTGATTGGCGCCATTGCCTTGTTTAGAAGTCTGGTGATCACCGACAGAAGTTGATGCATTTTTCTTTATGACCTGAGTTTTCTGGGAATCCATGACACCAACACATGATGAAGATGTGCACTTCCTGCCATACAACAACAACAAAACAAAAGACATAGTTCTGAAATGGCCAAACATTTCCAGTGTTGCTTTATCAGTCCGTTGAACGTTCAAATCTCTGTAATCTCATCCAATTTCTCCTTACCCAGTACACTTCCTAACATTTGAAAACTCGATTATTTGAGAAATAGTGAAGGCTTTTCAGAATGAATCACTTTGGTTTACTCTGCCGCTCCTCATTCAGAACCTTCGGCCAAGTATGGTTTAAGGATCATGGAGTAACAGATTGTGAAAGATTCCCAAAAGTGTTAATGACTCCGGAAGCCATGAAAAAAACTCTGACCGCTTTAAAGATCTCAACATTTCAAAGAGTTTTTGGAGTTTTTACATAAATATCTTAACCATATACTGCCACACAAGCCCAACATAATGTATTGTCTGTATAATTTTACACATCACTAAAGTACAAAATCATGTTTTTGTGAAAAACATTTATTTCTGACCGCAACTATCTATTACTGATGTTCTTAAAAGAAGGATGACTGGAATTAATTCTAACAAAAGTTTAAAATTAATTAACAAATAGTTCCAAAAGGCTCCAATATGAATGAGAACTGCTCAGTCTAGACTAACCCCTTTTTTTATATCCTTAGTAACCTTGAATCTTAAGAAAGAAACATAACATGGTCATGACAGCTGAATATCCAGACATATTTGAGAAACTCTTGTGGAAGTTAATTTGATCAAATGCCACATAAATCAAACATTAAGTCATGTTAAAGCTCCATAAAACTTTGTGAACGACACTCAGCGGCTTGTTTTTCCTTTTCCTAGTTTTACGTCAAGTGATGCCAGGACAGTGAGCAGCGTGATGCGTGGCGCTTGGTTGGGGACGACCCCCATCGTAATAATGGTTCTGCTTCAGCTGGCTCAGGCCGAAGACGCTGCTTTAGCCCCAGGTAAGAGTTTTTTATGTTCCTCTCTAACCGGCATGTCCCCCCATTAGTGACGTCTGCGCTGTGCTCCATCTTCATGATTTGTCAGCATCTTTCAGTCTGAGTGATTGCCTGGCCGTCGTATGTCTGACACCGTCGTAGACTGGGACTCATTAATGGAAAAAAGCCATTTCACAAAAAAAGAAACTGCTTCAATTTTGTTTAGCTCGAAACCAAAAGGTTTTGCACTACAGGTGATAAAACAGTTTCTGGCTATTTGATTTCCTAAGACATCCCAGGTTCTCAGGTAGGAGTTGCTTGTATCATGTGTCTCTAGAGTATACATGGGTTATACACTGTTATTGATTTCAAATATTTGAATGCAAAATGTTACAAACTGCGTATGAGATAAACAGACTTTTTAACTATCTTGTACAAAATGTTTAGCATAATCTCAGTTTGAGAAAATGAAGTACAAACATTCCCGATATGTCCATGCAGGTGAGCTCAAAATGAATTTGCAAGCAATGAACTTGATTAATTGATTCATTTGCTGTGTTTGGATCTTGGCAGTGAGTATTTTTTAATAGAGGTCACTTTAGAACAGCCAGACTCAGAAACAGTTGTCTCCCACTGCCCATCAGGTTGCACAACAATCCCATCACTAAGACTGTCTGAGACTGCTTGAAATACATAGTTACATATATTTAGCAATATATTATTATTTGTATCACATTTCATTGCTAATTTCACTTATGTTTCTTTGTTTATTGACAATAAAATAAGTCTAAGTTTAGTCTGATATTTAAACTAAGAATTCTTTAAAGCCTGAATAAATATTTTGCCCCATGCAGCCACCATGATGCAGCCACCACCATGTCTCAGTGTTGATTATGTGCAATGTTGGTATTTCCTCCATACATTGTTCTTCAATGCCGATTATGGTTTCTTCTGATCGGAGCACGCACGTTCAGTATGCCATTATTTTTGTTCAGATACCGAAAGCCTTTCTTTTTATCTGTTTTATCTGCATGTCTGTTTACTTTGATGTGGAGAGTGTAAGTTACATTCCTCTATTAGTGTAAGTTAGGGTGTATTCACATCAGAGAACTCCTTTAGTTTACTCGTGTGGTCCGGACCAATAATAAAACTGAACTTTATTATTTTGTTACAATCACTACAGGCAGTAATAGTGCTATCAACACTGAAGGGCTCATTTTTACGTTGTCGCCCGGCTCATGAAGTCCAGAAAGTTGTGTATTTCCTGTAGTTGATACGGGTATTTTTGCTGTATCTTTGCACCAGAGTTTGTTTGGACCAGAACTTGGACCAAAATGTTGATCTGTTTGAAATAGAACAAATGTGTCAGGTCTGACTACACCCTTAATAGGTAGCAAAAAAACCGAAAGCTCCTATCCCCTGGAATTTGTATCTATTTATTCAAAAGACGTTCACCTCTGTAAAACAGCTCTTTGTTTTAATCCTTTTTTCCAAAACAAACCACTTATTCTGCAATTAATTTAATCTCCTGCACCTCCTAATTACTTAAGATGTCAGAGTTTTAGCGTGACTCACATCTTCCCTGACAGCCTCCCTTGCACTTTGCTTCAATAAGAAAGGTACATGTGCTATGTATTATTATTATTTTTTTTTTTATCGTAACAACGTTCGACAGTCGCCATAGTTACAGCATGTTGCCATCACTCTGTTTCCATCTCGTCCTGATCAGGCGGGACGACGGGTCCCTGCAGCCCTACTTAGGAGCTGCTTTCTTATTCCGGTGTGTCTGCTGCTTTAGATTACCTCTCACCTTTCATTCATTCTCTCTGCCCGCCATCCCTTCCTGCTACCTACTCCTTTCTTTTCTGTATTATTTTCTTGCCCGGGCTATCTTCAAAGCAATTTACCTGTCAACTGCAACGTGATACGTTTCCCCCAGTACCCAAAAGTACCAGCATACATGTCAGCGTGACACTCCATGACTTCTAACAACATAATTAGCATCTGTTGATGAGTAATTTGTAGCATCATCATCTGAGTAGTAGCAGTTCCTATAACAACACAACACCTACTCGTTGAGCATCAAACAACAATAAAACAGTGTTTATCCCCCCCTCCACCCCCGAACTCGATCACATATTGCTGAGTGAAATAAAACCTACAGGAAACTCAAGTGGCAGATATTGTGTCAGAACATTTGAATTTCTTCTTCTATTTAAGGCGCCTGCTGCCTGCAGCAGTATGTTCAGCCTTTGTGAAGATTCACCTCGACTACAGAAGAGCTGTCAGATCTGAGGTGTGTATTCTGCTTTCAGCGTGTGTCATCATCGTAAAGGAGGAATTTCATAAATACCTGGATTAAGAGGAGCCGGGTTTGAAAAAAGGGATGGGGGGGGGATTTTTCTCTTACTGCGTGTCAGAAATAAGACAAATATAAAGGCTTCGGTTTGATTTGCATGGTTTTTCATTTGTCGGGACTGACCTTTTCTTTTAGATATTCTCTGTTCTGAATGAAAAAAAATAATAAAAATCCTTTCTCTTGTCTTTTATAAAAGTCACTTCCTCCTATTCTGTTTATTGTGAAGGTTGCGGTATAGCGGCGCAGCCAACCCTCTCAGAATCATAAGTTATGCTCCACTTTCCTGAGTGCAGATTCTCTCGCACTCACATTTGTGTATTAGAATTTATGTTCGCACCAGGTCATTCTTCAGTTAATAAAACATGATCAATACTCGAGCAGGAAGTTGTAATATCTGCCGCGGTATGTATGGGTAACGATAGGAAGGTCAGAATGGTGGATTAATATCTCAGCCGCTCCACTTTATCTTAACCGTTTTAGCGGCCTGAAGGATATCTCGAGCGGCTTCATGCTCCGTCTGTGTCTGTATATAATGCAATTAGGCGAAGACTTGAGTGGATGCCAACGTTTTGGCAGCGCTTAGAGCTTAATATGCAGCCACGGAACAAAGTGAATTTATCTGGCTCTGTTTTTCTGCTACATGACGGATGACAAACAAGCTGAATCATAAACGGTATTGACACGCCTTTACTTTTACTGTATCGTAGCTGCCATGAATCGACTTTGCAGGGAGCGCCATTTATCCTGGTCTGCAGTGTTTTAAAGGAGCGTATAGATTTTGTTTTATGTACAGTTTGAATTAAAATTTCTGCTCTGTTTCATGGAAATACAGCTGGTATTTTCTGTAAATCGGAGGGTCAATAAAAAAGGGGGAAATGATGCATCCAGTATTCCAGGACAAGGTAATACGCCACATCATTCCACGAGAATGAATCTTATAACAGAGGATTTGAGCAGCTTTCTTTTCAAGTAATGGGAATTGTTACAATATTATGAGAATAAAGCCATAATATTACAAGAATAAAATTATTAGATTATAGAAATAAAGACACCATATTACCAACAAAATATGTCAAATTACAATAAAGTCTTTTTATGAGGAAAAAAAACTTCAATAGGGTCATCAAGATCTGATGTAACTCGTTCGTCAACTATGTGTTTTTTTTTTTTCTTTGACACAAACAGTCATTTGCACAATTGTTTCAAAGTCTTGCTGCTGATTGTAATTTGATGCCAATGTGTCAAAAGATAAGAACCAGAACCGAACAGGGACAAACAGCGTTTAGTTTTTATGCTCCACAAAAATGGAGCTACTGTTCCATTTTTCTGGAACAAACTTCCAGAAAACTGCAAAACTGCTGGAGCACTGAGTTCCTCTAAATCAAAGCTAAAGACCCACCTGTTTCAAGCTGCCTATGTGGTCATAATACCAAAAATAAAACAAAGTTTTGAAAACACTCTGTGTGTTCACAAATAGATGCAAAACCTCCAAAATCTGTCCATTCCAAAAATATTTCTCAAATGTTGTTTCTGTTTAGGTAAATAAAGATCCACCACACTTAGAGAAATATTAAAATAGTGCAGAGTGAGATCCCGACGGTCCACTTGGTAATCCTGCAACCCTATTTATTCGATTATCAACTTTACGTTGCGACTTCCACTGCGTTGGAAAGTCGATGGTTTTAGTTTTTGTCAAAGCAAATTGGAGACAATCAACTCTAATATAGGCATCATAGAAACTGGCAAAACAAGCCTTTGCTTTGTCACCAGTACAAAGGCACAAATCAGATCCCACTTTTTGCATCAATAGCTTCTAGTGATGAGCCAACGCTGATATTTGAACAATTCTTTCACATCCTTGATCTCTAATCACTGTTTCTTTGGAACAAATATAAATGCTGGTGGTGGAGGCTGTATTGATAGTACTATGATCTTGTGTTGTTAACCAGGCTGCTGACAGTTTGACTGGTCAACTCTGTCAAGATCAACTTAAGATCTACTTCCTTTACTCCAAACAGAGACACAACAGGAAGTCAAGCTGAACTCCAGCCACTTTCACGTCTGCAGCTCTTAATAACTTACTTTTCTAAACCAAGTCAAATCCAGACAGCAATTAAATAGTGCTTCCAGAGACGGTCTTTAATATCACAAGAAATATCACGGTGTTCATCTTACACCACAGGCCGTTGATGTTATAAACTTTAAAGATTGTATCCTTTCATTTGTTGGCACTACGACTGTCAAAAATTCAATATTCATCGTTTTTTCTCATAAGGAAGTTTGTTTTCCTCAGACCACTCGCGATGGCTTATCGGTGATGCTGCCCTTTAACTGGATTGTCTTGACAAGTGAACTCCGTAATATAGCAATATAACTGTCACACTGAGGCAAATTTCATACAAAGCAACGTAAAATGCTCTTTTCCCATAACATCTGATTGTACATAACAACAAATTTTCTTGCTTAACAAAAGTTGAGAACATCTTCTTCCAGAATATAATCGTTCTCTACATGCGGCTGGACGCCTGGGCTCATGTTTTACTGCCGGCCGCCCCCCCCCACGCCCCCTCCTCCTTACCTTTACATTAAGCATTCAGTTTGCATACCACCCTGAGGGTGATTAAATATGTGGTTAATACAGCACCATGAGAGTATTGAATTACACAGGAGCCACGCTGACCTTTTTAAATTACAGAACCAATTGTGCAAGACGGCAAAGGAAGTTTATAACAGGTACTGCCAAGATGGAGCCTGGAGGAGAATGGATCTGCTGCCGCCGTCCTGCTGACGCGTTCCTTATTAGTGCTCTGCTCTATAAGCACTCTGTCTGACACTCAGCTTTCGCCTTATTCTCTCAGACCGTCGCTCCATCCAGTGCACTTTATTGAAATCTCACTATATTTTGTGAACAAAAACCCATTAGCTCATTCTCGTAAATGAGCCGACCACCCGGCACACGCGCGCCCGTATCCTAATTTGACATTTAATTTTGCCGTGGATGAGACTCGTATCATTCTTGACGCGCGGCCGAGCCTCACTCCATAAATCTTGATCAGTGGCCATTTTCTCAAATGCATCCTAGTAAGCATATTGGGTCTGCTGATATCTGAAGGTCGCCTCCCTTCTCCCTGATTTAATTCGAAGCCGAGGCCAAAGAAAGATGAGGCAGAGCGCCTTCGCATCAACCCCACAAGTCCACGGAGTCGCTGCCATTTTTCAGAGATAGTTGCAATCGTCTTCAATCCCCCCATTGAGAGAATTCAAAGCCCGCCTGGCGTCGGCACAGGAAACTTTGCTTGGCAGAGGGCAGGAAAAGCTTTTTGCCAATAAAAAAGTCAAAATGAAACACCGGGACATTAAATACTCAGTGTGTGTCTCTCTTGCCAACTTTAAAAGTGACTCCTGATTGCTTTTTACAGCACTTTGCAGAACGCCTGGTAATTGTATTTCAAAGAGAAATCCTCATTTCACCACTTTTGCTCTCCTTTCTCGGGGGAGCATGCAGAGAGAAGATGGAAGATGTGGCATTTTATGTAATGAAATTCTCGTGACAGAATGTTTATTTTCAGTGGAATGATACGATTTAGTGACACGACTCTTTCCATTAAGACATATTGAACAGCTTTGTCAAAGGAACCCTCTACTCAGCTCTGCCCTCTGAGTCCCGGCTTCACTAATTCCTCAAAGTACAACATCAAGATTCATCCTGTCAGCTTTTGTGCCAATAGATAATTCCAGTTATTGCTTAGTTTGCTTTCATTTAAGTGCATTTCATAAGAAAACTAACCATCCAGACTTTGGTTGCGTGAGACTGAAACGAGGCCATGACTTGGCACCAAAACACTGGATGACATGTCAAGAAATTACTGGAACTGTGCGCAATTGTTCACATTGTCATTTCACAGCACAAACATTACAAAAGTAGAAGAGCGAAGCTATAGTTGAGGCATTCTGAAACTCCTTTTGATTGCTGGATTTGTGTTTGGAAGGTAATTTTGCTGAGATTCTCCATCGGTGCGTCTCCGCTGCAGCACTTTGATACATTCTTCCTTTAAACTGCTCTGATTTGCCCTCCAGAATTCCCCTTTCTCCATGCCCTTGCTATTTTTGTGGTTGTATACAAGTACAGTGCCTTGCAGAGGCATCCATACCCATGCACTGAACACAGATGTTGTCAAAAGATTTTCTGTGATTAACCAACATAAAGTGAAGCATAACTATGAAGTGAAATGGAAATTACACAAACAATACATTTTGGACAAGTCAGAAACTGTGGCGTTCGTTTGTTTTCGGCCCCCTGAGTCGATACTTTGCAGAATAGAATAGAAATGAAATGGTCTTTTTTTGTGTGTGTTTCTCTGACTAATGTTCTTGTTGCCAAGGTTTCAGAGTTAGTGCATGACGGTGTCTTGATAGGTTTTTTTCATTTGCCACTTTATCTATTGTCACAGAATTGACTGAGCACTGCTCTGTGAAACATTCAAAGGTTGGGTTATTGTTTTAAACACAATACCGCCTTCTTCGCTGTTTCACCTCTGACCTCTCCGGTGAGCCTGTGATTAAATGACACTCATCTGGATTCTGCTTATGAAATTAGCTGTAGGAAACTGGTTGCTCTGGATTCTGTTTAAGGCTAATAAAGGAACGCGTGCTGTACTGTTTAGGTTTTCATTTCATGAATCATTTTTCTTACATTCCACAACAATATGTTGGCCGACGTAACAGCCAAATGAAAGATATTTGAGGTTGGAATCATAACATGAAAGACAAGTTGATTCGTTTAAGGAAAGATGAAGTCATGTTGATGCATTTATATTGTGAATCACTGAGTTTATCACTATTGTAATCAACCATATTTCAAGTCATTCACAATATATGTTTCATGAATTCATCGACCGTAACATTTTTTTATGTAAATGTACAGCGCCTATTAAAAGTATTATTTTTATAAAATACTTTGGATGTTTTATCTTCTTCATTCCTTTTACAAATCAAAATCATGAACAACAACATTTTGATTTATTTCTTACAAAATAAAGCACACAAACCTTTTCAATGTCAAAGTGAAAGCAGATTTCTACAAAATTTCAATTAAATAAGCATTTGATTGCACAAACGTTTCTCCCTGTTGGTGCCAGAAGTTTCACAATCAGTCAAACGCAGGTCACCTTACTGTACCGGGTATCTAAAGTTGTGGTATAAAGATCATTCATTCAACTGGCTAATCGGTATTCCTCTGTGACCATCCAAAAAGAAGACCAATAGGAGAGGACATCAGGTCACCATGACTACTCAGTGTACAACAACTTTCCCCCAGGAATGTCACCAGTCAGAGCTTTATTGACAATGAGAAAATCATTGTTGGCCAAAAGGTCAGTGGGAGACTCCCTGATTAAGTGGAAGGAAATTCTTTTGTCCTATGAGGGGGGGAAAAAAAAGTGTCTTTTTGGTCATTAGACAAGACACTACTTTTGGTTGGCACCAAGCACTTCACATAACCACAAATCCAGCACTGACACTGTGAAGCATGGTTCCTGGTGCTTCTGGGCAGCAGGCGCTGGAGGGTTCGTAAAGGTAGAAGGCGAAATGAAACAATCCTAGAGGACGATTAGATGCCAGAGAACTACTGCTTCAGAGAATATTTATTTTCAAGCAAGACAACCTGAACCATCCAGCTTAAGCTGCACAGAAATGATTGGAAGACAACAATGTGGATGTTCTGGAGTGGCCCAGTCAAAGCCCAGTCCTCAGTTTGATAGAGAACTTGTGGCAGGATGTGAAAAGGTTCATTCATCCCCACCAACTTGACAGAGCTGTTTGAGATTAGCAGGAAGATTAAAGGAAAACTGCAGCCTGACTGCGACGGATCCACTCAGACTGCATGCTGGGTTGAATAGTTTTACTTTGACATTAAAGAAGTTTTATTTGGCCTTATTTTAATCAAGAAGCCAAGTTTTGTTGATCATGATAAAACGTGAACACTTTTTATAGGGACTGTATATGATTTTCTTTCATTTTTGTAAGATCTCCAAAAGGAAACGATACGAATCTGGATATCTTTGTGTCTTTCTTCTTCTTTTTCAACAAAAAAACGGACCAAACGGCACATTCCATGAAATGTGGACATATTGTTGAAAGGATGTGACTCAGTCTTTCTTGGAGCACAGAGCCCAGTGCTTATCATCTCCCAGTCTCTTGCTCTGCTCAGCCATCATTTAATTACAGCGCGCAGTACTAGCTACTGTTCCCTCATCACACACCACCCTCAGGCTCTCATTTAATGATGCAAAATCTGCTCCAGGAAATCTGGGCGTTTTACTCCTGTCTTTTTAATGTTGATTATGTCGCATTTTGTGTCTTTAGAGGGTTTTCATGTTGTCTTTACATGAAGTCAGAGTACATTTTGAAGCGAATGCACACATATTCAAGGCGGATTAAATGTCCTTGTCTACATTTCTCCATTTCCTGCATTATGCATTTTAATCAAGGAGCGTATTTTAAACATATTTTTTCACGTGTGTTGTGTGATCTCACCTTGAATTTTAGCTGCATTAGTTAATTTAAAACTAGGTTGGTTTAAAGTTTTGACTAAAAGTTTTGTTATTTTGTGAGCTTTGAAGTAGGAGTGTGAGATGTTAGGAATTTTGGTATCAATCCGATAAAAACAGCAGTAATATTACTAATGAAGATGCCCATAAAGTTTCTTCAAATGTCATTATCATGTGATAATCTGGTGATTTGACTTCAGTTAGTTAATCATGATTAACTAACTGATTAGACAATTAAAAGTGTGCAAACATTATGAAGGTATAAAAACCTGTCCTGAAATTCAAACATGTAAGATCTTCATATTTGGTATTTCTGTTTCTGCGTGTGCACTAACATGATCTCCGAGAAAATTCCAATAATTTGCTGGATATTTAGAGGAGAAATGCAAACAAAAGGACTAATATGATCACACTAGTCTTGATCCCAAACCAATAGTCCCTTTGGTATTGATGGTGTTGATATTTAGATTGGTACACCGGTATGTAGAACTGACACAGGAGGAGAGATGGAGAAATTTTTGAAAATGAAAAGAAAACCATGAAGGAGCCAGAGGCAAGAGGCTGTAGCCAGCAGAAAAATATCAGGAAATCCAATAAGTCCTGCATCGCCTTGGTTTTCCTTCGAATGTTAAATGTCATTCACTTTTTACTTCTTTTGATTAGCCAAAATACCAGTGGAACTACTGAAAGCTTAGCACAAAAAAGTATTACAAAGTTATATACATTTTTGAAAAGAAATATGCTGATGTAGCTGACAAGTAACCAATGTCTAGAGTTAAAGTTTTGAACGTTATTGTGTTTGGGTTAAAAATGCACATAACTTGCTCTCTCTTTTTGAGGCTGAGCAGTCCTGTTAAATAATACAAACTGAGTTAATGAACAGAACTTTAAAAATAGTTTTAAGACTAAAACCAATAAATATTCTGCAGCAACTTATAATTTAGGCTGCTTTGATAATCAGGTGAGTGCATCCTGCATAGTGAAATGTATCAGGTTTTGAGTGGGCCAAAAAAATAATTCTTTCCCCAGGGGGGCATGACAGAAAATCATTGACAATTATAATTAATTGGTTTATAATTGTGTGTTTTGGGGGTTTTTTGTATGTTGAGAAAAATTAAGCAGTTTTTGTGAAACATAGACTCTTTCTCTTTATGCGAAGTATACTCTTGTTGTCCACCAATTTTGTATGTGGTGTATTTTTGTATGTGTTGATGATATATATAAAATTGATAGTAAAACGTTTCCATTTAGTCGTCTGATACCCTCCAAAATGGATGTGATGTAAAATTGACATAATTATTAGTCACATCCATAATTATTAATCAGATAATAGGTCAGGCAGCCATACTGTCACATCCATTTCAAACATTCGGCATGCACAGGTGAGTGAATCTTCCTCGGTGCAGACAAAGCATTTGATTAGCGTAGCACAAAATTTTGCATTATTGTCCTTTGTTTATTTGTAGCATCTCTTACATAAATTTAGCTGTAGTTGAACCGATATGCTGCTGTAATTTGTAGTCCTGCTGCCGTGTTGAAAACGTAAGCAGCAGGATGTTTGTGAGTGTGACGGCGGTGTAATGGCGCACATTGTTTCCAGATAGAATTCTGTCATAGCTCATTGTTCCTGCCAGCAGCATCAATGTATGTAAACTTGTATTCTGGTGTTCTGTGAAGAGCTGTGCATGCAGCGGGGTTAAATCATTTCCATATAGACACGACACAGACACCTCTGCATCTCTTCACCCCATTCCCCAATATGGCCTTCACGCATACAAGCACAAACACACACGCACACACGTCCATCCCCCATCCTTTGAGCCACAGCAGGCCTCTCATGGGGCTTGTGCTTTGGGGCTGTGAGAGAGTGTCATCTCGCAAATGAATTTCTCCTCACATCCCTCTCTCTATTAAAGAAGCTGTTTGTGCTCCTGCAGCAGCACGCCACACTCCCCTGTAGCTGTTTGTGCTCTCACACACACCACACCGCTTCTTGTTATTTGGATACCTGTGCCGTCTTCTCTGACTACCTGTATTGAAGGGAAACAACAGGATGACTTATTCCCTCTTGTTGTAATAAGTATTATTTGTTTTAGGTGTTTAGCTCACTTCATGTCAGTGTGTCTGTCATTCTTGTTCATTTTCTCAAGTTTGCAAAGACTTTTGATTTTGATTTGTTCTAGCCTTTTTTCTGCTGTTTATCACAAAGATTAGAATAAAGTTTAGTAGACAAACTCAAACATTCAAACCTTATCAGACATGTTATGATTTAATGCTTGCACTGCCTTGGGTTTTTCAATCAGTAGACAAAGCATGCAAATGACTTTTCCTCTGCTGAGAACTCTCTTCAGTGCAGAAGATGTTGTTGAAGAAAGGCGACTCAACTAGGACTTCTTTCTGTTATTCTGGTGAATAATTGTAAACAAAAATTGTCACATTCTGCAGATTTTTCATTTAACCACTTCGCCCCCTTTTTTTAAAATCCCGTATTAGAAATACAATTTATAACATAAACAAAAAATTAGTCCTTTTTAAATTAGAAAATGAAAATGTTCTTGCCTAACATAGCATTCCTCTGTAACACACAGAGTGATGTCTTAGAGTTAGTAATGGCAATATCACTAATTGTGCTGAACACTCTCATTGTGCCGCAGCCTATTTCAATATGCTAAAGTCAGCAGAAAATGTGACCATGACACCCATGTTTTGAAATTCAGCTTAACTGCGGAGCTGTGTAACATTAGCTGCATTTTCATTCACTTCAGTGGAATTACAAAAATAAATTTGCTGAATGGAAAACAAGTCAATTTCAAAAAGCAAGTTTTTTGAGAAAAAGTTGTTTTATGCTAGGATGAAGTGTTATTTTTTTGTTGTTGTTATAATAGATGTATTTCACAAAACTGCAAAGGAAACACTTTTTTTTCACGCGTCACATCATCGACACTGGTGAAATAAATGAAAAAGACGACTGGAATTGGTTGGAGGATGATGGTGCAGCATGTTTTTTAATACCTTAATGTCTGTCCAAACTCATCCACATATGTTTTTAATTGGGTCTTTATTACACCTCAAAATGTGTTTTGAAACGCAGCTTCTGTCTGCTCTACGTTACACAAATGGAAAGTAACGTCGCTTCTGGTTTGTAAGGCTTTTTTAATCTTATTCAAGTCTAACTTATCTCCTCTTTTACCAGCAATGAATATTAATACAGCTTTAAGAGTGCTTTAAACCCTATATTCAAAGGGTTGAACCAAATTTTTTTTATCAGTTGTACATTTTATTACTGTTTAGGATGAAAAGAAACCATTTCAAACAGAGCTGTGTCGATCCTTGAACACACAGTAGCAATGTCATCTGGGTTCACATGAGATGAGCATCTTAAAAGTCTTTGATCTCAACAGTTTGACTGGATTCTGAACGTTGTGTGCATGAAAAAAAAAAAAAAAAAACAGGTTTATCTTACAGACTTTCACATTTACGTTTTTTGAGTGTCCTTTCAAGGACAAGGCAGCTTTCACTAATCGTTGCTTATTTGTGTCGCTGGGCTTACCTCTTGTTGATCCAGGGAATACTTATTCCAGCATTAAGCTTTTTAACCTGAGCGGGAAGAACAGTGAAATGCAGCACCAACCCCCCCCCCCCCCCCCCCCACACTCACACACACACACCTCCACCACCAACAGGCTGGAGCTCTATCTCTACTTTCTATTGAATCCCGGCTTTAAAGGCTCCGCAGTGCGTCTGGGTATTCTTTGCATTTAGCCTAAACGGCCTTTGTAAAGTACTGAATTGTTAGCTCAATTTCCCATGCACACTCATCTTTTTTTTTTTTTTTTTTTTTTTTCCATTTCCCATCTGAGAAAAGATATTGAAGATGATCCCCCTGTTCTGGCAAGTGGCCATTTTAAATGAAGGCTATTTCAGCTCTTTCATTTGTCAATCAGAGTGAAGAGTGACTCTCCGACAGGTGCCTCACTGTGAGCCAGTAATTGTTGGCGTCCCCTTCTGCCCGGCGCGCGCGGCACTGCTTTGCATGTGAAAGGATCTTGAAAGAAGACGTGATTGCTGAATTAATACTCAAACTGCCTTTTGTCTCCCTCGCTCTGGCTTCTGCTATCAAGAGACACAGAGGTGCAGACGAGCGGACAGTCGGAGAGGAATAGCTCTGTTGTTCTTTGGGTCCCCCCCCCAATCCCCCGCGGTTAACTTTTTAAAAGTTCTTTCTGAGTAAAAAACTGCAACACATGGGGATTCACGCCCAGATGTCAGTCTTTCTTGAGTTATCTGTTCACAGTCTCTTTAAAAATTCAAGCTGATATAACTTTCAGACTGGAAAATTGAAGAATATTTCAAAGAATAGAACTGAAAGTTTGATATTGGAAAAGCAGACAGTATTTTCTGAGTAGCATATGACACAATGCAGTAAATGTATTTATTTTCTGGAGATACCCTACAACAAATGAACAACATCAGATAAATAGACAATAGTGAAAGTCCTGCTCCAGCATAGTGAAATAGTTTGTCACATTGTTCTGATGATGGAAAGATTGCTACAAAGTCTGTGATTCTGTAATTGACTTGTCTATTAAATAGTTTACCAGCATTTAGAGGAATTTAATGATAGTAAACTCTGACTAGGATTTCAGTAATATGACCAGAGTCTAACCACTGGCCCGTATTGTGTTAGAATGAAGTGGTTTGGTTATAATTGGATTTGTTTCCATATAACTAAACATACTAAATATACTGGTTTTTCCTTTGAAATCCCACAAAGACGACATTTGTTATAATTTGGTTCTGGGAAAATAAACTGAATGGAATTAATAGCAGGATGTTTTTTAGTTCATCCTTGCAGCTTAGTGAGATCCGTTGCATTAAAGTGAAACGAAAATGCATTTGTACTAACAGCAGCGCGGTAGATTTCAATACAAGACTACATATAAAATGTATTTGTCACATGCAACACCTTTTATATTTCAGTCTATTTGGTTTTATGCTCCTAATCCATTAAGAAGCTGGCAGTTCTTTCAGATGTACTAAGCTCAGTAAGTCTCATCTTGAATGTGCTTCCAGAGGACAATTAAACACAAAACACAGTTGGAGGCACAAAACAGTGAAACACATTTCAGACTCAAATATGTGTACTTTTTGTTTCATTTAATCAACAAATTTTCCTTTTCTTTTTTCACATTTGATGTCTCATTTGGTCTCTCGATGAAAATGAACATTAGCCATTTGAATGCCTTCAAAAGGAACCAGATTTAGAAATAGAAATCCATCAGTTTAAAACTCTGCAGTGGGAAACAACAAGAAGAAATATAAGGATTGATGCAATATAGGTAGCTCAGAAGAGCAATGCTTTGAACGTATCAGGTTATCTTACCTGTAGTGCATCAATGTCAGATTCTCATATTAACCTGACATCAGATGAGTCGTACATCTGACGTTTTGCAAAGTAACATGGAAGATGTCCTGCTTAGAAAAGACAGAATCAATACGAAAGTTTTTCTTCATCAGAGTTAGCAACTGTCTTCTGTGGGTCGAGGCCTTGGATGGTCTCCCGCCTCACATTACACTGGGGCCAAATTGGATACAAAGAAAAAAAAAAATCCTATTAAAGAAAGCCTCAGATAATACTGAACACATCGAGACCGGAAGGAAAAACTAGACAAAATATTACCTGTAATTTAAACAAACTACTGAAGTACAGGAAGCAAAGAAAAAAGTTTGATTTTTTTTTTTTTTGTTTTTTTGCTGCTACAGAACCTTGAACAAGTTGATCAGGCTTGATGAAAGGATGAAAGGTTCTGTTCGTTTCTCATAGCATCAGTCCTTCTCTGTCTGAGTTAGTTCACACAGAAGATCCAACACTGCGCTGGCCACCCCAGCAGGAGAAACGTGTGTGCCTTGCCGCATTACATGACTGGCTGGAAAAAAGTGCTTTTGTTGTTTTCGAACCTTAAAGTTTTGTGGGAGAAACTTTTTAAAACTGTTAGACGGCTGTATATTTCTGTCCAGAAGCCAAAAACAGGAGGCCTTTAAATTGTTCGATTCAAAAGCTAAGAGTTCTCAGCTATAGAGAAAAATCATTTACTTTGAGTAATGTTTGGAAGGCAGATAAATAGTAGGATTAACAAAGCAAACACGACTTAAAAGAAATTTGATTTCACAATTTGATGCCTTAAAATTGGCGCGTCATCAGAACAATAATATTGTTTTCAACCGTTACTACGAGTGTTGGATTGAGAAGCACTGTAGTTCATATGATTGGCTCAGCAGGCTGCACATGCAGCTTTCTGAAAGCAAGTGTTTAGGCACCTCAAATGGTTGCCGTGGGAGATTCAAGCCTGCTTGAAAGAATCAAAGCAACTCTCCGGGTATGTTTCTGGTGATAGAATAACATTATAACATGACGTAAATATCCAAAGTAGTTGATAGCACATTAGCTTAATGCAAAGATGTGATCAAGGCCTTCTGGAGGTTCATAGTCGTAGCCACTCCATGTTTCTGTAAAAAAGGTTTGTCAGCATGTTTGATCATTTTAAAGCTCCTTACCTTTCCATTATTGTCTGCCATGATAACTGACGTATTACTCCTCCGCCAAGCTGATGGCATCCAGTTATAAACCATTGGCAGCTATTGTGTTTTAAGGAAATGAAACAGTACTTTTTTATGAGTTTTTCTTATCTCTGAATGTTCTCTGTCCTGCTTTCCTGTAATGTCTGTAAGGAATCGCAGTCCCAACACGCTGCAATCTGTTCCACCACAACATTTTGGATAAGAGAACTAAGCCAATGTTGGGAGCCAAGATTACTCTTTGGACATAATGATAAGTGAACTTAAAGATAAGGAAAAAATAGAGTCCAATTTTAGCTTAGGGCAGATGGTGGCAAAACAGTGTTGCTATATTGCTGTGTGTTTGCCCTGCTGAATGACTACTGTCTGTCCCTGAACTCTCATATGCACTTTATAACGTTACACTTTCCTCGCCTGGATGAAAGGACGCACACCGGGCAGGTGGCCATAGCCTCTGTTTGATGGGCGACAAGAGATTTCCCCACACTGATGATCATCACCCCACAATAAACCCCACACCGTACACAGCCCCGTTCTCCTAATGTTCATGACAGGCACATGCTGCTTTAATTAACAAAAGGCCCACCGCTTCTCTGGAGCAACGTCTCCTGATCAATCATTTTCATTTAGAAATGCACACTTTCCCGGAAAGCTCCAGCAGAAAACGACATTAAAAGCAGCGAAGCTCCTTAATGAGCGCTTAAACCAGGAGACAAGAAATTAGCCCGCTGTCAGCACTAAATGGTGTGTACCAAAGGCTGTGGGAAATTAATTTGGAACAAAAAAGCCAAAGGAATGAAGATTTCCTTCCCCTTATCTCCGATGTGCACTTTGCTGCGAGAAGGTTGACATTGGTTTTATTGCAGAGCAGCACTGATGATGATCCAGATGAGCGAAAGTGCTGACAGGAGGGAACGAGCGGGTGATCAGTCACTGGCTGGTTGCCCATCACCGGCGCTCAAGGATGCTGAAAGGACGTTGGCCTTTGTCATATGAATGCGTGAGTAAGGAGACCTGTGACAGAGTCCTTGTTTTGGGGTTAAAAGCACACAACCTTAAAACACAGTATCAAAGACGGAGGAGAGCCATCATAACCATCGTGCACTCGGGTGTATGTTCAGTAAGTCTTCAGCACACATTTGTTTGAACTGACAGCTCGGAGGCTGTGATGATGGTGCTGATGTCAGTAGAACCCTGATTGCATTCAGGTGACTTATGTCAAGTGTCAGTTTCTCTGCTTCTTTCCTTGTCTTCCACCCATCTCCCCTCGAGTCCATATGTTGCACTTCCCCCCCACATTGTCTGTTTCTCTGCATGTCTCGTATGAATGTCACGAGAGTCGGGGTAACAGAGCTCAGAAAGCCGCTTTTGATGCTTTTTATTACCTCCGTCTGTCACACCTTCAGGCTTCGCTGTGTGATCAGAATTGCCTCGTGCAGTTGCATGTATGACATGCAGCTTGAAGGTTATATTGACCCGACTGGAGCATCGTTCAAAACGACAGTAGATGAAGGAATTGAGCCGTTTTATTGCTTTAACACTACCAGTACTTAGTTCGTAGGCCTCATTAGCTTTGATGGGAAAAAGAATGAAAAGTGTTAATGTTTATGTTAAACATTAAGTCATACTTGGCTATAGTTTTCAACATTTCACTTCTTCATGTGGTAGTGGTAGCATTTGTCTCTTTAGAGATGTTCACCCTCAGAGACGATGTGCAGCAACTGGGAATGATATCACTGCAATAAGCTATTAGATGACAGACTATTACGATGCTTCTGCTCATGTCTGCCTTTGTGAAGGTTTGTACTTCCGTACAGAAGCCTGCCCATTGCCATCCTACGCAGGTCTTTGCTTTCCCCCAATTGACCCAACACAGCGCAGGAAAGCCCAGGACATTTTTTCGTTGAGTCACCATTGCTAACCAAGTGTGATGTCATACCGTCCAATATTTTATTTGCCCATGACCAAAAGAATGAACTTTTTTGCCAGATTTTCTTTTAGAAAACAGTTCACCAAAGTGAACTATAAGTTGCTGTGGTCCACTCTGTCCTGATAAATTTGATTGTAATGTGCAACAGGCTTTGACAGTTTCCATCCATCCATCCATCCATCCATCCATCCATCCATCCATCCATCCATTTCTTTATCGTTACCTGGACAACATGGCAAATCTTTACTGGTTACATTGTGCATTGTCTGGTCCTCTTTGACAGATTTATGAGGGCATAAAACTTGAAGGCAGAACAAAGCAGCCTCATCATTGTCTGCAGCATAATTTCCTTGGACTTGTGCGATCACTGTTTTGACAGAAATTAATTACCTCCACTGCCCTTTATCACTCTGACAATACACGGAAATTTTGAGGTTGACAGTGTTGACTTTATTACCGCTCATTTCCATATGAACAACAGCACCGAGGAGACCTTCAACTTGCACCATTTACCTTTAGCCTGCTTTTAAATTGCAGTGTGAGTCACACATCCAGTCACACACACACTCTCTATTTGAGCCTCCCACTCACACTAAAGACCAAAGTATCACCATAAATGACTGCTCTTTACAGTATTTGACACACTTTTCCCTTTCTATTTGTGGTTCTGTATCAGATTCTATGTATTATGCACTGAAAGTGGTGAAAAGGGAACGTATTATTTTAAAGACTGTTTCTCAATGAGATACTTGAAATGGATGAAATATTCCTTGTGGGCATGCATCCCTTTTGGTGTTTTGTTTTGCCATGCCCTCACACTTCTCATTTCTGTACCCCTATTACTGTTTGTGTGAAAGCAAATGGCAGCTCGTCCATAAGGAAACCACTCATCCAATCACTTAATCAGAGCTATATTTGGAGATGAGCGAGTCAAGTGGAGATGAAAGTCTTTACATGTTACTGATTGAATGTTGGAACATTATAGATTTTATGCAGCCATCCTTCTCCTTGATTCTCTTTGTCTTATGAGGTGAATAAAATACTATTCATATTGCTGTGCAGCCAGGGCAGAGCACTGCAGATGTTTTAGCATGCTGAGGATGTCCACCCTGGTAGCGTGCCCTCATTGTGTGCTGACATGGCCATTCTGTGCATGTCCAAGGGAGAGGCCAAGGTGCTGAGCTCATGTTTCCTGACCCAGCAAGCAACAGCCAGCAGAGCATAGTGATAAGAACAGAAACTTTCGGTGGTCACTCAACAAAGACAGTGTTGGTCTATGAAGCTTACCTTTCACAATATGTGGCGAAAAGGGAATCTGAGTAGATGTTTGATGTGGTTTTGTTCATTTACTTTTTTCAAGTTTCAAATTTAACAGTTGTAAGACGTTATATGATAGACACATTTGAAATCTTAAAGATGTGATGGGCATTTCAGTCCCTGGGCTCACACTAAGCTCCACATTAAAGTTGTAAGTACTCTGGTAATAGCTCAAGTTCAGTCACATTAGCTGATGAGAGTTTATGATCATCAGTTTTCAAGTCTTGCCAAAGATCCTTCATTTTTTCACACCTTGTAGTCTGGTAGACTCGGTTCAATTGGAAGCCAAAATTACAACATTTCTTACATTTTCAGCTGGTGCAGCTCACTTTCACACTGCACTATGTCAAATGAACAAAACTAAATGAAAAACCTATTTTCCCCATCACCTGCGGTGATGGGGAAAATACAAAAACCTCTAGAGAAGACACTGAGCACAATTTTTTTTTTCACAAAGGTAAACAAAAATAGAGCATTGTCAAATTTTAATGGTTTAAGAATTTCTCGTTTGTCTTTGGCAAAAGACCATGAGCCATTTCTCCTGGTGACACATTTGTTTTGGTTGTATTTACCCAGAATGCCCTGCACTATAATTCGCTTCCTGGCACACTTTGTGAAACATTGTGAATTCTTGTATTCATTCCGCTTCTCAATTGTTATTCACTTTGTGTCAGTTTATTACGCAACATAACAGAGAAAAGTTAATATTTGTGGGTGTAACATGAAAGACAAAATGGTCAAAAGTTCCAAAGACACAAACACTTCTCCAAGACGCTGCAGTTTAGCAGCAATTTCAAAGTTGCATTTGTTTGGAGCAAAGTGAAATAACTTACAAGTTAAATATTCAGAAGGATTTAAACCAATTCTAATGGTTCTTGTACTAGTCTTTAGTTGTCACCTGGAACCAAAGTTTTAGTGAACGACAAATGCTGTAAGTAAAGGTCCAAATTTTGTCCATCCAACATGTCTCCTTTCAGATCTAACTGGGTTTGTTTAAAAGTAATTTTTCTCTTGAGATTTTTTTTAGTGTGAATCAGCTGAAATGACAGAACAGAATCCAAAGTAGCAATTACAGGCTTTAATGAAACCTTTAATGGTAGATTTAACACCTGTCTTATAATTTTTATAGGACTGATATAGGAAGGAGGCAAAATCTGTTTGAGGAAAGCTGTGAATAACCTCCCTCTACTCAAAAACACACACTCTTCAAGATGTGTGTGTACGAGGTCTAGTCTGTGCTAATTGCTCTTGGAGGGAGATGCGGGGTTATGTCAAGGTGACCATCTCGGCGGGTCATTCCTGGACACCCTCATGCAGAACATTGCTTATTTATACATCTGATTTCTCTGTTCAATTGGTTTTGCTGCCCCCCCCCCACGACTAAGGATTAAGCCTAAATTCCCCAAAGAAGCCTCCTAATCAATAACGCGGTAGCTGACACAGCAGTCCTGCGCTGCGCTGGGCTGGGCTGGGCAGGGCTGGGGCGTGAGTGAGTGAGGAGCTGACAGAGCTCACATCACTCCCGCCTGACACGTTCTCAGCACATCTGACATGTGCTGTCACACTGCCCTCTCTGCTTTTACCACGTCAGCACTGAACACATCCAGAGGATAGATTTACACCACTTTGCCGCCATTTCTAGAACGTCGACCTACAAGTTTCCCAATCCTTCAGCCCAACACGTCTTGCGCGTATTGGTGTTGCATGTGGTTAGGCTCGGTCCAGTGCTGGCAAATAATTAATCAAGTTGGAAAAAATTAGAATTATTTTCAGCCCAGATTTTAACACCATGAGAGATGCGTTTCGACTCATTTCCTCATGATATATAATGTGTGTAGATTTCATAACAACCAAACACAGCAACTGAAAAAGTTATTTGCTGTTTTTACATTAAATATCTTCCAACCACTCTCCTGGTTTTTACTTGTTCTTTTCAAATTCTGATAAAGAAATACATGAAAGGCTCCCACATTGCTTGACTTCACAGATTTCTGCACTCGAAGTGGTCTCGTTTTTACGACCATGTACTTGTGGCCCGACTACTGATGCAGCATTCTGGGGAAATTGTAGTCAGCAATTTTACAGAAGACGTTCAACACATTTGAATGAAAACAATTTTTATTAATGTGTAGTTGGCTCTTTGAGAGCCAACCTCACATTGTCTGAAAACCCCCCTAAAAACAAATCTTCTTCCTTCCACTACTTCCTGTCATCTTCTTGGTTGGTTTTCGTCAGTAATAGCTTGTGCCTCTTGATCATGTGCCAAAAAGGTGTCTCCATTGCAGTTTTGTCAAATACATCTATGATGAAAAAACCATCTCATTTAGCACAAAAACCTTTTGTTGAAAAATTTAAAAATGTGGGGTTTTTTTAATTGCACTGTTTCCATTAAGAAAACAAGTTACTTTTTATAGTGCTGCTGACCTTAAAGATGATTTTTAGGTAACATTTAGAGTATGTTACTTTATGCTGTGCATAGCCATATCTGCAAGTATACCGGTTGTCTCTCTCTCTCTCGCTCATCAGGCAAGACGCAACAAACGTATTAATAATTAATCAGTCTAAATGGTTATGACACAAACATTTGATTTCTGTTGTTAGGTGTAAAACATAGAGGAAGGTGCTATTGTCCTGTACTAATGACCGTTATCACTACCGAGACCCTGCAAGAGACGCATCTCTGCCTGGATCTCAGTTTTGGTTATTCCCAGCAGTCAGTAATTACTTCCCTTCAAGAAGAAATGTTGCATACCATTCCAGGTAAAGTTCCCCATAAAAGTCTCTGTTTACATTCAGTCCCAAATATATCCTTGTTTAATGTCACCAAGGTAACCAGTGCTCAGCTCAAGGGTTTTTATTTTTATTTAATGAGGGACAAAGCACATCATTGCAACACCAGAAGCAGTGTTTTGTTTTTCAGTTAGAGCTGCTGATCCTCAACACTTGTGCATATGAGGCTTTTGAAGGTTAAGAGAAGAGAAAGAGAGGAAAAAAAGGAGGAAAATATTTGAAATTAACATAAAGACGAATGCTCAGCCGGTGTTCAAAGCACATTAGTTACATTTTCCCATCTGAGAGTGATTGCTTTTGGATGCATTTTAAAAATCTCAATGTCCATCTTTAAATACTATGTAAAAGAAAACTTTTTTTTTTAACTTTACAGTTCTCAAAAAGGTTTACACCAATCAAAAATGCAGTTGTTTAGGATAGAAAGAGACTGCAGGCAGGGTTATCCGTCCAAAAGAAGACGACAAAAAAAGATCTTGCTTCTCCAAATAGGGCAAAACTGAAACCTATTTTTCAGTTCTTTTTCATTGGCTCATCAACTCAGCCAATGTTTGAATTCTGAATTTATTGGTTTCATTGTCAGGTTTTACACTACAGGACTGTGAGGTTAATAAAGTGTTTTGTATCTACAATAGACACCATATGTCAGAGGAATTAAAGTCACTAACACGCAGTCACTTTCTCCAGTGTTTTGAAACTTCTGTTGTTGCTTTCCAGCTTCAGACGTTGCAGACTTCAAACCAACTTGGTTTTGTTGTGTACCCCCATCCTGCCGCTCTTTAGCTCTTTCTGCTGAGAACTTCTCCATAACCCACAATGCAACGCTGCAGCTGTCACACTCACTAATTTAGTAGTGACAATCCATCACCTGAAAAAAGGTCCTATGGCTTTTAGTGTATTAGCGAACATTAGCACTTCCATCCGTGGTGAACCCACCCTCACCACACCCTTCCTGCCAGCCTCCTTTTGAGCGATGATGAAGGAACGGTGAGACGGACGTTTATTGTTCTCTGCTATTGACCTGCAGATTCAAGGTGATTTATTCTTCTTTTTTATTAGGGATGGTTGGTTTTTTTCTTCAAGTGAGGAGGTTTCACCATCACCAGCACCGCTCAGAACGCCCCGGTGTGACCGCATGTTCGCCTGCTCCCGATTTGATTCATCACGTTGAAGAGGAAATTAAAGAAAGCAAGGAAGAAGTGATATTCTAGTCCATTCATCAAAAATAAAGGCTGGTTTACCCTTGAAACAGCAGGAATTCCAACAAACCCCTTTAATGTTGACTAAAAAACACGTTCAAGTGACGTTCTGGTGATTTGTTCGCTTTGACGTCGTGATGCATGATATATACAAGTGCACATTAGAAACAATAGAAATTTGTCCTGCTATAGAGATCGGTGGTCTATCCGCTAACTGCAGTAATGCTTGTCGATGAACGCATTGTTATTACATAAAGTAGATTAATCCTGATTTTAAAAAACTATCATTATTTGGTTTGAGGCTATGAAAGATTTTCTTTAACCTTGTTACATTTCAAGCTTGCAAAGTTCAGCATGGTGGACCACAGCGCCAGCTAGTGTGATTAATCGAATTAGATGTTTGAATTGAATGATAGAACTAATATAGTTGGGGTTGCTGTGGTGGTGCAGGGGACAAGCACGACCTATGTACTGAGGCTTTATTCCTTGTGGTGGTGGTTGTGGTTGCAGGTTCGATTCCCCGCCTGGCGACATTCGCCACATGTCTTCCCCTCTCCCATTACCCTGTTTTCTGTCGAAAAACCTTTCAAATAAATCCCACGAGAGCCAACAAACATAAAAAAGAACTAATATACTCATCACTTTGTGCTTTTTTAAAATAATTTCTATTGTTTTGTACCTAAAACATATCAATTATGCTTGTCACAATAAATTAAAACAAGCTTCCATTTGCATGATTTATCATTTTTCTCTTTCTACCAAAACCTGGATTATAAAAGTCTTCGATCTAGTTCACTGGTCTCAACCAGCCATTATTTTGAAGGATAATTTTGATTACAGAGACTCCACAACTTATTTTAAATGTTCTTTCTTTTCTTTTTGTTTATTTCTTTTGGATATTTAAAATGCCTTCTGGTTCCAGTGTTAGATGTTCACGAGGATTTAAAGTTCATTGATCTTTAAAAATGTGTTCTTGCAATATTATCCCATTATCATACGTTACTTGACAATGGTACTGAAAGAAAAATATAATGGTTCATGGCAATAACTTCAGGGACAATTTATCGTCCAGCAAAGTTTGTTATTGTGACAGGCCTATATATCACGATATATATCGTTACCATCTCTATGGATATCGGGATATGAATTTGATCCCAAATCACACATCCCTGCATCTGAAGAGACAACGATGTGGGCAGATGCTGTCCTTCCCTTCCAGGCAGTGTAGTTTCAGCATGTGCACTGTGACTACAGCCCGAACTTAAACACATGATTTGATTTACCCCGAGGTGGAGGGCATAGGGAGGGCTACATCTCTTTATACCCAATTAAGCCTGCCACAGGAGGTAGATGGTCCCGACTGAAAGCCCCTCTCTCCCTCTGTGCCCCATTAGAGCACTGAGAAGCCCGGAGAAGCTGGAATCCCTGGCGAACAAAAGCCGTGACCTATAGCCATAGAGAAGCACTCCAGCTTCACACCTAAATATACAGACGTGACAACCGCATAAGAAGCTGCAGCGGTCCAAGACAGATAGCAGAGGGTTTTTATTTGAGTGTGTATGCGTGTGTGTGTGCGTGTGCGTGTGTGTGTGCGTGTGTGTGTGCGTGTGCTTGTGTATCTGTCAAGAGAGGTGAGAGGTTATGGTTTGTTTATTTTAAGAAAAAGAATGAGTAGGTTATAAACAAGGAGAGAGGGGGGGGGAGCAGCAATTTCTAGACAGAAACACTCCCACAAATAAATAAAAAAGAAAGCATAACCCCAAGTTGAATTTCTACCTCAGTAGATTCCAGGGTCATCTATTTTCACTTCTTTCCATCGACCGTAGAAATCAGTCATGGCTACATGCTGTGTTGTCTATTAGTTGTTATTTTGTCAGTGAGCTGGCCAGCACCGCCTCTGCCTGGTCGTCATGCATCTACCCAAATCATGACAAATGCTCCGCTGTGCTTACCCAGAGGTTTTTTTTTTTTTTTTTTTTGCGCCGGTCATAATTCATGGTTCCCGGCCTCCCAGCCATCTGGGATTGGCCGGCCCCAAAGCTGGAGCCGAGTCGGTGCTGCTGGAGCGCTTCAGTGTCACTGACCCATCTGTCCCCCCTCCAGGCTGGTGTTTCTATCTTCAGCAGTCTCACAATCAATGACCATGTAGATGAGGGTGCGGAATTTACTGATATCAATAATATACTGGTCTGGAGTGGCCCCTCCGCACCTCCCCCCTCACACGCGCACACACACACACCTCTCCAAAGGACATTATCCTCTGGCTGGAGACCCCCTGTGCAAACCAACAGACAAAGCGATAAAATATGAAAGGAAAAATTTTATCAACTATCATACTTTCCTTTGACGTGGACAGCGTCACTCAGTGGCTTTCTTCAAACGTGCCATCATATTCTGAATCCAAAGTGAGGATCCTCTGGATCTCTCGAAGGGCTGCACCAGGATAAGCCAGGTCTGCTTGCCTTTTAATGAGCATCCTTCAAGCGGCTGTTGGAGCCAAAGTGATCATCCCTCCAGCCCAGAGAACAGCCATGTCTGACCAGGAGGAGGGAGCATCTTTTTATGTTTTATCTCTTGACGTTCTGCTCCACTTGGCTTGAGGTCTGGGCAGTTTCCAAACTGCTGAGTTTTTTTCCCCTTATTTTTCCCTCTCTACCAATATCTTTTCCCTCAAAATTATTCTTCAGGAGTCTGAATTAGACCCTCTAGTTCCTCTTGACATCTGAGAATAGAATACATATAAAGTTTTGGGAAAATAGCTTT
This sequence comes from Poeciliopsis turrubarensis, assembly GCA_010277015.1. Classification (NCBI taxonomy): domain Eukaryota; kingdom Metazoa; phylum Chordata; class Actinopteri; order Cyprinodontiformes; family Poeciliidae; genus Poeciliopsis; species Poeciliopsis turrubarensis. The sequence goes on from VMRN01000056.1 coordinate 329,121, forward strand.
TGTGTATTTTTCTGTGAAGCGGTGTGTAACTTACAATTATGTAATTTTCTAGTTTAATTGCTTTGTTCATGAGTGAAGCACCACACATTGTCTTATTATTTTTTTAGTTTACTCCATTATTTATAAATAGAGATCCGCTCTTGGCTGAATCATCTTTTTAGGAATGACTGTTTCTTTCCCAACTGAGTGCAGATGTACAGATGAAACAACACACAACAAACCTGCTCAGAAAGTCATTTAAACCACTCATTAGAAGTTGGGTTTTATATTTGGCTTTTGTTTGTGTTATATTGTATGTCTATATTGTAAAAAGCTAATTGCCATTTGGCGATGGTGCTAAGAGTGCATCAGTTGGTGTAATTCAAGCTTTAGATTAAATGTATGTCATTAAAGATATGAGACTGATTTTCTAACCAATTCAATTGGTTGATCTTTGAATATTAGTTTCTTTTTGGATAGCCAATAATTGCTTGGAGGGATCTATTTAATCCATAACTGTACTTTTCATTCATAATTGTGAGGTAATTTTTCCCTAATTAAAATTTTAAGCCAAAACTCTAAAGATTGTGTTTTTTTTTTGTTGTTGTTGTTTTTTCTTTTTTTTTTTTCTGGCCATTTCTAATGACATTTGTTGGTTTATACATTAATTTGTGTCAATGATCCTCATTGAATTTTTTTTCATTTTTATTCTTGTCTTCCTTTGTCTGTCCCATTAGGTGAAACTGCAGTCGTCAGGAAGACTTTGCTGTCATATGTTATGCATTTCAGAGTGATAATTTCCAACAAGTTGAGCTCACATTTTATGAATGATAAACATGTTTCATTGCTGATTATTTGCAACGAGCACCCCACGTCACCATCAGAAACTTCATAAGTTTCCCCTGCTTGTTTCCATGGCACTTGGCTTTCTATCCTGTGCCATCCATTGGTAGGGGCTTCATCATTCCAGCTGAATTATGAAAACTCTTCTCACCTTACCTATTTTACTGAACAAAGTTTTCTTTTCTACTTAAAAAATATCCACTTTACAGCATTTAGAAAACTCTTTTTTGTGGGTGACATTTTTAAGCAATATAATTAAGTACAAGACTTTAAATGTCAAGCAGATATTTCAGCAGTTGTACTTTGGAGGCTTGTCTGAATTTACTGTCTTCCTAGGACACATTTGATTCATGCTAAGTGGGGGCTTGGATTATAAGCGTGTAGGCTTACTTTTTGAATTAGGTCAGCGATCCTTTTAATTTCAGGACAGTCAGGTAATCCATTATGAGTCACACACTTACTTCTTTGTGAACACCGAAACTGTGGCTTGAGGAAATGACCTGATTACAAAGATGAGATTCTGTCTTGTGGTATGCCGGTTGTAAACCACTAATAGTTGACTACATTGAGATACAAATGGTTCTGTGACTCATCTGCTCACCAGATTTTTGTTACTTGAGTTTCATTTGGGAATCTTTGAAGACATACTGGGGTTGAAACTTGTGTGGAGATTACACCTTCAGATAGAAGCTACAAGCACCAGTGAAGATCACAAGACATCATCAAGCGTGGATCTTGATGCGTTTGTCGGGCCTTGGTGTTATTGTCTTATGCAAGATCCAATTCAGAATGAGGGGATTGAAGTCCACCTGCTTGAAAACAGCAACAGAACCAAGCTTGTGAGTTGATGTGAAGTAGAGGGAGGAGCAGCATTCAAGAAAATCAACAATCCATGTTCCACTATGCCTACTTTACTTATATAAACTCTAGAGGAGTCAACTTCTTTTTTGAATTTTCCCTTCAGGGGGAAATCGTCTGTTTCAGTTTAGTTCTATCCTCACACCAACTTCATGTCCTCTCTCACCACATCTATGACTCCGATTTTTGTTCTTCCTTCATAAGGCTCCAACCTCAGCATCCTTTCACTCATACATCAATAATGTCTCCGGAACATTTCCAACCATCTCAGTTTGGTCTCAATGCTCCATTCTAAATGTCCAGGAATAGAACAAATACTGAATAAATCTGAAGTTGTCAGAAGTGTAGAATTGCACAGTTCAGCTTTGAGGTTTTGAACTACAGGTGATCAGATGAACACACACACTTTCGCATCATTAACTGCCAAAGATTAGCCAGTCATTGTGTTCTGACCCGATTCCAAAATATTCAACAGGACATTGCTTTGGGAGACAGACTTTAGTGTCGTGAGAAGCAATGTTAGGTCTCATGCCATAAGAGCAACCAATAATCACAATGCCACTGGAAAAGGAAGACTGGAGTGTTTGACTTTGAAGGCCACGGTAGGTCAAAAAGATTTGTTTTTGCGGCCTTATCGGGAAAACGTGGTGTGCGAAAAGCATCGTCATCTGCAGAAAGAGAGAAATCAGGCCTGCAGCTTGTGATAATAAATAGCTTAATAAATTGGTGCGGCTAGAGCGTGATAACGCGAGTGTGAGAGGAAGGAAAAAGGCAAAGAGAAAGAAACGGTCATTTAAGGACAGTGACAGAAACACGGTGGAAAGAAACTTTTGATGTTTCCCATACATTTTAAGGCAATTAAGATATTTTACATTTCAGTACATTCCAGCACACTCAAAAGTGTGATTCCTTGCATTACTGCTTGCCCCTAATGCAGTGTGAGTGTGAAAAAGAGACACAGGCAAAACAAAGAGAGCAGTGTGTGTGTGTGTGTGTGTGTGTGCGTGGGTGGGCTTGTGTGGGTGAGTGAATCTGAAGCTTTATTACCAGCCTATATTGCAGCCCAAATTACAAATCTTGGAGCATTTATTCCTGCCTCTAGACGTTAGTTCAACCCCGCGTTTGAGGCAAATCATCCTGTAATGATATTGCTTATTGCAAATAAGGGAAGTGATGGAAGGTAATGAATGAGGCGGAGGTACAATCCGATAAGGCGGCGTCTAACTAAGTGGGTCTCTCCTTCTCAACCTTCGGCTGGTCGACCCCCCGTCTCCCGCTGCTCAGACCATTATTCATACCGTAACAAGGCGATTCATTTAGGCTGTCGGAGAGCAAAATTAGATTCCCGCTTGAGCGACCATTGAGCAAAACATAAAGATGTTTTTTTTTTTAGCGCCAAACATACACCATTTACATAATTTTAACTCAGGGTTGGGTCTGCAATAATAAGTTATGATAAAACTGTCATTAGGGGAAAGAATGCACAGGAAACAGGAGATGCTCGGCTCAAGATTAATGTGGGAGCTCACTGTGGTGCTTAAAATGTCAGGGGACACAGAATAATGAGACTGGCTTTGTGATGGTGACATACCTATATGACCATATACTTAGTTGTGTGTGTGTGTATTTCCATAATTCAGTGTCAGTACATCTGTGAGTCTGTGTTTTCTAATCTGAAGGTCAAAATCTGTGGACTTCAACGTGCATCAACCATGTTCCCCTGCAAGGCAACGCTTATGGTTTTTAGAAAGAGTGGAAACAAATGAAATGAGGGAAATGTGAAGAGAATTCACTCTCACACTTCATTATATTTTGCGAGCTATTTTGCTGATAAGAGTGTCACCGGAAAGTCACTGAACAATACGGCAGATACTGTCAGGAGGGTCACTTTTATCATATTGAATGGATTGAGAAGCAGCTCGTCCTTTTCACAAAGTTGAAACATGGGAAAATAGAAACAAAGGAAGTTTTATTTTAACATTTCGTTTAAGTATTTGCAGAGGTTTTATTCGGCTCTAGATTTCATAGTTCCAGAGGTGATGGGAAAAAAAATGAAAACCCTTTGAAACCTGATGAGCTGTGTGCTGTCGGTTTGGCTGCTTCCTCCTTCTCCAAGCGAAGACAGTACTGTGTTGTGTTCCCATGACAGAGCCTTTGGTTGTTCCTTCCATTAAAGTCAAGATTCCATTTGCTGATAAACCGAGGGCAAAAAGTGTGTCCTACCGAGACTTTGGATGGGACCTCTTTCACTTGTTTGCTTCAATGTTTCCTGCCTGGGTGATCTGTAGAGTAAATAAGCTCACCCCCTCATTTTTTCCACATTTTCTTTTAAAGGGTATTTCTTTCAGAAAGAACGGACATCTTTCATTACTCTGAGAGATTTTCAGACGGTACCTTTGGAGAGGCGATGTCACCATCCATATCTTCCTGTTCTAGTAGCCCTGACTCAAGTGTTTTGTTTTTACAAAACTGTATTTTTAAAATGATCTGTCAGCTTAGAGCAGCAACAGAATGGCGGAATGTCATTTATTTAGGCTTCATACCTTGAAGATATTAGTTTTTTGTTCTCTAAAATATGATGATGTAGGCATTTTTACTGTGCGTGAATGTCTATACGTAGGGGCAGAATTCTGCCTCCCATCTCCGGATTGACGTTAAAAAAGAAACTGTTCTGGGGTCAGAACAACTTCTTTCATTCAGAGTAAAATGACATTGAATGCAACGTTTTATTACTCCCATATTATATATGTGGGGAAATGTTAAAGCTCCATCAACTACTGTTACTGTTATATTATAAAAGCTTCTTTTTTTTTTTTTTTTTACCTGAATATCACAATGACGGTTTTCCCTACTGAATACTATTTTATCATCGGTAGAAACTAAGCAGAAGAAAATAACATTTACAATGAAGAAGGCTTTTTATAACCGATTTTCAAATGTAATTCACATCTAACGCGTAAGACCTGAAGCACACTGACTCAAACTGGTCAGCTTTAAAAACTATTTTAGTTCAAAAGCAGAACAGGAATCAGGTCAAATGGATCAACAAAATCTGCCTATCAGCAACAAATTAGTTAGGGGACATAGAGTAGGCATCAGCAGTGACAAACTGCTTTTTCTTTCCTTTCTCTAAGAGGAAAAAATCTTTACTGGCGTTTCAGCAATCAAACCTTGTAAATGCTGACCGCTCAAATTGCTGGCTAATTGTTTCTAGTGGTATTTTTACCATTTATCTTCATTGAAATGCTCCGTTTCCTGGAGGAGGAGGAGTCGTCTCACTGATCTTTTGCTCCCTCCACAGGTTCTCTATCAGATTCAGTTCTGGACTCTGGATTTAATATTACTACCAGCTACTATCAAGTTATTTCAAATTTATATTTACCTGGAGTGTAAATATTATTGAACTAACGATCAAAAATGCTAAGTTGTTTATACCTGCACTTTTCACGTGTTTTATTAAACGTGGCAGCCGTGTTTGAAATTTAACTGAGGAATTACCATAAGGGTGTTCTTGTTGTATTTCCAGTTGGAAACTCAGAAAGTCCAAATCTTGAGTACAAATAGAGCCCACCAGAAGTGTTGGCAGATTGGCAAAAAAAAAAAGTGATATGGTGCCACACAGACACACACACACACACCCAAAAAAAACCCCTCGTTATGCTTCGAGGGTCAAGTTCAGAGGTGCCCAAAGTCAGTCCTCGAGGGCCGGTAACCTGCACGTTTTAGTTCTGGTACCCTGGTGGTACCAACAACCTTCTCAACATGCCAATGTTCTTCTTAGGCCTTCTCACGAGCCATCATTTGATCCCAGTGTGTTAAACCAGGGAGAGAACTAAAACATGCAGGATGCCGGCCCTCGAGGAATGACTTTGGGCATCACTGGTCTAGTTCTTTGCATTGCCAATGGGATCCGACTGGTCAAAATATAATAAAGGACAACAACCAAAAGCATTGTGACTTGAGGATTGCAACGTATCTTGCTTGTCATGCGTATATAGAAAGTGAAAGACATATCTGACATACAGTACATAGACTCCATATCTGGGACTTTTATGTGGGTTTTTACATTTTGTTTGTTGCCAGATCAGACACTCAGTCAGATCTGGCAACCCCAGGCACCAGCTTCTCTCTGTGGGAGTTTCTGCAGGTCAGTATGTCGTTAGGAAAGTCAATATTCTGTTCTTGTAATGTGTCATACAAAGTGGCTCTTGGTTCTGCTTGTTGTTTTGCCGCAGTTGTTAACGTGAGATTAATTCTAGCATGTTTTGATTTGTTGTTTGTGTATGTTGCTGTATGCTGACAGAAAAAGTAGTTCTGCTACCATTGAAACTTACTGCTTTGGCTTGAATGATCAATACATTCCCTATTACAAAGCGTTAGCTTCTTTTATGGGGGTTTTGTCTGTGGCTAACTCAGCACAGCAGTGCTAGCAGGTCATTTAACACACGCATACAGGAAGCAGCTGGATGAAATGTGCTCAGAATAATAATGCATTTTCACTTTTTCTCACCAAGACATGTAACCAGCAACTGTTGCTCAACACCAGTAACTATGGATTAGAAAATACTCACATAACATCGAGAACTTTGGGATTAGACATCTTAAACAAGCATTTAGCACTTTCTCTTGTCAGGTTGTGAATATTTTATGTCTGTGCATTTATACACACGTGTTGGTAATGATGTGTGTTTTACCAACTCCGTAAAAAGGTTGCAGATGTGCTTCCATGGATTTTTCATCTCTGCTTCTCTCTTCCTCGCTCTTCAACCTGGCTGCTCCGGTGTGGGATTGACTTTCTTGCATCTGAACCCAATCAAACACAGTCTCGAGCCGTGTCAGACTGATCTTTCTCCTGACGCGAGGCTTTATTGGAAAAGTCAGAGCCTTTTATGGAGAGGGTGTCAATTTCAAGACAAAGTCAAGGTGGCAGTTGAGCAGAATCCATATTTAATAGTGGCAAACGGAGCAAACACAATCGAGGAAAATCAATACTGCTTTCGCGTTTGATCGTACATCACCTTTCTCTGTACTGCTGCTTACCTCTCCGTCCTTTTGTCTCTCTGACAAAAGGCTGTCGATCTCTGACAATGAATTATAAACAGATACACAAAACACTTCCTCTTCTCTCTGATGTTTGTGGACAAAGACTTATCTAAAGCTGTGTACACATAGAGTAAATAACTTCAAAAGTGTGCCATTAAATCTTCCATCCTAAATACAATAGGAGAAAAGTCTGCTTCCACCACAATGTCGAGCTCCGTCTCCCTCTGCAGTTACAACAAAGCGAGCGGCTGTGAAAGAAGGTGGAAAATAGATTGCGTTGCAAAAGTATTCACACCCGTGTTCTGCTTTTCGTCATGTGAAATCCAAAAACTCCTATGGATTTTACTAGGATTTTATGTGGTAAGTGAACAGAATCATTGTAAAGCAAAATTCATAAATTTATGGTTTTCAAGAGTTTTTACAGATAATTTCCGATTCGTTCATTCTGCGGTATGCATTTGCATGTAACCCAGAACAACATCTCGTGTTTTGTTGCAGCTTTAAATCTTTTTAGATGTCAAGTTTGCACTTTGAGATGAACATTTTCTTTTTTGAAAACGTATTGTTTTTCTTTCACTTCACAATTATAGACTTCTTCCATAATTATCTATCACACAAAATCCTTGACATTTAAGCTGTAAATATGATTAGTCACAATATTGTTATACTGTTGAATTGTTTTGAGTGGAAATAGTCGCCTGCTTTAGCCGGGAGGACTCTGTGTTTGTTTGTCAGGCAGCTTGTTCAGCAGATGGGCCTTTGGGGCTGACGGCCATGACACAGAGCGAAGGTGAAGGATGGCTGGGGAAGGACGCAGGGAGGGCACCCACATGATGACCTGTCCACTCCCGTCACCCATCTTTTTCCGCCTTTCTTGTCCTATTCACATGTTCTGCTACAAAGGCCCACAGGTTTTATGCATCATTTAGTAATTAAGGGCCCTTGTAATGGATCTTCTGTATATCAAAGCCTTTGTTCGGAGAACTCAAGCTGGTGTCAGCAGTCGTCATGAGTCAGACTTTGGACAAAAGAATTTTGTTACAGATTGTGTTTGTGGTGCTTTTGACACCCGATATCAAAGGCAATTTGCAACGCCATGAAGAAGTATTTATTTCCCTTTAACATTTTTACTTAAAACCTCAAACATCAGTGCAGTCAACTGGAATTTTATTTAAGAGACGAACATCAATCTGTACCTATTTGTGAACTGGGTTTGTATTTTTTGTTGCTTTGGTTAGCAAGATGGTCTTGATCTGCCAGAACAAGGTAGAGCTTTATCTGGTTTGGAGAAGAGGTTCTGCCCCAAGTGGAGGAGTTTAAGTATCTTGGAGTCTTGCTCACGAATGAGGAAAAAAAATGGAGCAGAAGCTCGGTGGGGACATTGGTGCTGCATCTGCAGTGAAGTGCGCACTGTACCGGTATGTTTCAGTAAAGAGAGACCTGAATCAAAAGCCAAAGCTCATGATTTACCAGTCAAGCTACATACCTACCCTTATCTAGGATCATGAACTTTGGCTAGTGACGTCAAGAATGAAATTGTGGATACAAGAGACCAAAATGAATTTCCTCCGCAGAGTGTCTGGGCTCTCTCTTGGAGACAGGGTGAGAAGCTTGAGAAGAGCCAGTTGAGGTTAGAAAGCCTGTTGAATGCCTCTCTGGTGAGATGTTCTGGGCATGTCCCACTGGGAGGAGACCCAGTGGAAGAACCAGGACACACTGGAGGGACTCTGTTTCTTGACTGGGGCCTGGGAATGCGTTGGGGTTCCCCCACAGGAGCTAGCATAAGTGGCTAGGGAGAGGGAAGTCTGGTTCAAACTTATTAAAAAAGAGTTTGAGCTATGACTGCTTAGCGACACCAGATATCTGGGCATTGTGTGTCACAGTATCATGGTTCTTCTCAACACTAAAGATCTATAGGGGATAAATCTGTCACTTTCACAAACAAGCAAACACTGTTTGATAACAATCTATTTGCTGCTATTCTTCATAGACTGGTCGGTAGGGGCAACATGCAGTTAATCTGCTTTCTGGGACTCAAAAGAAACAGACAGAAGAAACCCCATTTCAGCACCAGCAGGGAGGTGATTGACATTCTAGGCTTCGTTGTAATGTAAAAGAAAAAAAAAAAAAAAAAAAACGGGCCTCTGATCGCTGTTCACTCATGCAGTAGAGCATGCTGGAAAATACCAAGCCCGCCAGGAGCTCCAGGTCCCCTATCAACGGGCAATGTGTCCCTCCACCAACCCCGGTGCTCAATCTGGTGTACGAGTACCCGCAACCTCCTCCCCCTTCTCTTCCACTGCCTTGGCACACACACTCTGGTAAGCACTGAAATTCAATCAGATGCTTAATTACATCTTAACATGGGTTCCTACCAGCTGGCTTTATTCCCCTGTTTCTGATTAAAGGGATTAGAAAAATGAAATTTAACAGTGGATTTGCATATTTTTCTAAAAGGAGGAACCAACACATCTCTGTGCCTGTCAGACCAGCGCTTCCAAGTCGTGGAGGGTAAAAGAGGAAGGGAGACGGATAAAACTTCCTGCCTCTCCAGGTTGAGACAATTATTCGAGATGGGAGTTCAGATTCTTACCTTACACCAGGTGTTTGAATGAACTGATCGCACCACAGACAAACAGAAGAGGAACCTGGGAGTCATGGAGCACATTTCACGTTCGCTGGAGACTAAACACTTTCTGCGGCTCGTCTTGTTCGCCTGATGAATGGCGTACAGCAGAACCGGGTGGCTTTGGGCTCCTTCCTAATGGGGCCAAGTAGACCCACTATCCAAGCTGCGCAAAGAAAATGGACCCATTAATCACAGAGACGCCACCATCATCTCCATATGATTATTCTCCTCATGTGTTGGCTGACTCCACGCTCTGCACAGGAATACTTTGCGACATCCTGCGCTGTCTTCCTGCTCCCTCACCCGTTTTTTCTTCTTCCTCCTCCTCCTCCTCCTCCTCAAAATAACTTGCGGCCTCACTTTTCAGCTTAATCTCCAGTCCGTTGTCACATTAAATATCCCCTCAGAGAAGATGGTGTCTTCCTTCCACTGTTTATTATTTCACTATTAAGAAAGAATTCTGCTGGAAACTTAAACTGTGCAGAAATGAATAAGAGAGGCTTATTGCTTTGTCGATTTAAAAGGGAAAAAATTGGAAAATGAAAGAGCGTGAAGCAGATTATGGAATGCGGCGGGGGAATGAGGAGTAAAAGGAGCATTTAATCCATCATATCATGTCGTTTAAACATGTATGTATTTACTTTGACCAGTTAGAGAAAGGAAATCCTTTGCCGCGTCTTTGCTTTCACTTTGGGAACAAAATGAATCAAACATTAACATTTTGCTTTTGATGAAGGCCACTTTTAATTAGTCCCAATGAAATGGCGTGAGGAGGCTCCAAAGTGGAGCGTTAACACTTTGGATGGGGGTTTTCTGGCTCCCCGTTAGGTTCACAACGCAACGCTCTACTGCCCCCTTTTGGAACGGGAAGGAATTTCAATCAAGCCGTGGATATTTAAACCATACAGGTGGATCTCAATGAGTTAGAATGTCTTTGAAAATGATTTAGATTGTAAATAATTCAAGTAATTCAGTTGAGAGGAAAATTAATATGGTAGATTTATTGCAACAACAACAAAAAAAGTGATTCATTTTACTTATTCCAATTTTATTGGACTTTACTGAACATGGACTTTTGTGTAATGGTGAGGGAACAAATTGCTAAGTTCTCCTTTATTGCGCAGATATGTAGTGTATGTTATTTAGAAAATCAAAACATAATGGACAAAGGATGGAGGAAATACATACTAGTTCAGTCCACACTTGTTCTGTTCCTTTGGGTTGACGCTTGAACATTTAAAAGTTTATTTTCTTCTGTCTACTTTTGGAAAATGAGCAAAATGACTGAGATAAAGAGAAGTGAAATAAAGTTTCCAGACACGTGGAAAACAGACTTGCTGTTCAGAATAACTCTGTGAAATCTGCTCCTCCATTACCTCTACAGATAAAGAATGAATTCTGCCTTTTTCAAATTGCTGGCTGGGAATATGGATTGGGTCACAGTGCCCCCGTGTGGCTATGAAAGGTAGCATTCGGTTTCATGTGTGATTACAGCATTAGAACTTATTGGACAAATATTTTCAGGTATGTGTCGGTTTTATGTGCAAAACAGAACCTTGGTTTACTTTTGTAGATGTTGACCAGATAATTTCAGAAAAAAATGGGGAATTTTTATTTTACTTTATTTATTTTGCAGAAAAAGCAGTTTCATGGTTCCGGACATTTGATGTAAACGTTTGTGCAACAAACTGTAATTTAAAGAGAACACAGACTTATTTCAGTAATGTTATCAGTATACTCCAACATATAGAAACATTTGAAGAGCTTCAGTTCATATATAAATATTTTATAATTATATTTGAAAATTATATATCTGAAGACTAATCCAAACTTTTTTTTTTTTTAATGAATGCTGCCCAGTGCGTTCAGAAAAGATGGTGGAAGAAGCAAATAATAAACATATATACAAACGTTAAACATTTTAAGGCCTACTGAAACTCACTGGTATTATTTTCCTGGATTCTTGAGTGACATTTGTTACATTAACCCTAAGTAAAATAATTTCAAACAAACAAACAAACAAAAAGAAGAAAAAGGATTTCTTATTGTTTTTGTTCCATGCAGGTAATTGGATCATTTCTCAGATACCAGCCTAAGTTATTTAATATAGCTGCATTTTCCCTTCGACTCTGAAAACTATCCCATCCTGAAACGATTTATTGCACCTCTTGGTGATCAAAGTGATCTCGTAGCAGAAGAGTGTCTGATTTACAGATCTAATCTGAGCGGCTCTCATTAGAAAGTCACTTGAACACATTAACCCCGCTTTTCTCAGGCGGATCTGTTGTCAAGGAGGAGATACTGAGACCGCTCAGCCTGGCACTTAATAAGTCCAGCAGCGCCTCCTGCTGGTTGGTTTGTCGCACTGCAGAGGCTGACCTCTGCAGCACCCTCTGAACATCTGCAGCTGTTTTCAGGCTTGTATGAGAGTGTGTTTAATTCTCCAACACCTTTTATGTGACAGCAGATGTTTCACCTGGTTCTCATCAGCCGGTCCATACTGCACCACACATGGCAACAGACGGCTCTGTAGGGACGCATTCAACTGGAGGCGAGGGTAATTAAAAAGAGAAACGCAGCTCCATGTTTACAACACCTCCATAATCCAGAACAAGGTGCTTTAACACAGAGCCGGGTTCAGGTGTCCAGCACTGACCCGGCTCGTGGAAACAGCAGCGCCATCGTGTTAAAAGTTCAAATTTTGTCGTGTGGGAGGAGCAACTTTAAATTGCTTCACACGCCGTAAAATACTCCCCTATTTTGTGCAGCCGTTTGTCTGACAATCAGCTTGTTGGCGGTTATCCTGCTTTAGCAACCAACCAGACTGCTGTGGCGTTCAGGTTCTGGTGCTGCAACGTTTCCTGGAACTGGAAGCTTCCACCTTTATGCACAACTTAATTTAATTTAATTAAGAAAATGAATGTTTTGTTAAGATAACACTGAACTTTTTTTTTTTTTTATGAAAAGCTACAAGAGGAATTCTGTGAAAAATCTTTAGTAGCTCATTTATCCTTAAAAGCTACCTGTCTGGCTTACTTCTAAAAGCTTATATATAGTTTGTGACATAGATAACATCATGCAGTTATTTGGGTTTTTTTATTCCTGAATCAAACTTTCAAACGAACCAGAGTTGGATTAAAAGGGTCTAGTCAGGGCTGGTGTGAATGAATCCATAAAAGCCACACTGCTGGTCAGGTCTTTATACCTCAAACACGTTTCTTGCAGAAATGCTGCATCACCCACAACCTCAGCTGAAAGGAAAGACACGTTTTATAACAAGGCCAGCCTCACATCATGTCTGTCTGCAGTGTAGCATTGCCATTATTCCCGTCTCCCACCAGAGGGAAGAGGGAAGAAAAAAAAAAAATCATCTCTCATTGTTCAATCAGGAGCAGAGCAGTTATTCAGTCAAGCTGAAGTCATATAAGTTCAGACTGCCTTCACTCCCACTGCGCTGCTAAATCATGAAGCTATTTAAGGCTCTATATTGTAGTGAAACTCTTTTGTTGAACTTTTTAAATATGCAACAATAAACATAACTGTCTCTCATGTTATGATGGATCTATATACAGCTTAAGTGAACTGAGCTGATTTTGTTCTTTCTAGAAAGTGCTTTTAACTTCTTGGTTGAGGTGTGCTATACTGCATATTATGCTATCAATTCAATGCCAAGTGAATAAAGGATATCAACACAATTAAACGTGACACATCATCAAACACATTAGCTTTATGTGTTTCGTGGATTTTCCTTTGAGTTATTTTAGTAAAAAAGTTTATAGTTGCCCACAAAATACTTGAATAAGAAACAGAAACAATAGAAGAACTAAACCAGCTGGTGTGTATTGTTTCCAACATAGAAGTATGAGAAAAATTGTCATGTAGGAGTAAATCAAAGCAAAATTTTGAAGAAAGTTGAGAAACGTCGATACAAAAATACTGAAACTAAAGTATTTTTATACTGACGTTTCTCAACTTTCTTCAAGACTTTGCTTTGATTTACTCTGAAAAGACACTGATACTGATGGCGACGTAGCGGTGGCTCTCCTCAGGAACGATTCACGTGGGCGGCCAAACCGGGCTCCTAACAATGATTAGGGGTCACAGTTTTAAAAAAAGAAAAAGAACGCCCTCTGACCTCTGACCCTTCTTCCAAAACATTCAAAATAAATGCATTTATAAAATTAAAAAGTCAATTAGAAAGTAAAGAAAGTAATAACAAATTGCCTTGAAAAAAATTCTCTCTCAATATTCTAGCATTTAACAAAAACAAAAGTCTTTGGTAATTCTAACTAAAAAGGGAAATGCTTACTGATTTCATATCAAACTGAGTGAAAATATATATAAATGTATTTATATCAACACATTTTAGTTAAGTTTTTATATTATAAATTGATTTATTTGGGGGGTTTATATTCATGTCTTGATTTAAGTTGCCTTTTTATGAGCTGAATATAATTTTCCATGGGGGGCCCACAGGGGGCCGACGGGGGGCCAACATGGCTCTGGGTCACTACTGCAACTTGGAAACTATTATCGGATCCATCCACTCACCCTGTATCAACTGCATGAGCCATACTCAAATGAACAACTACATCTCATTTACAACCTATTTAGCTGAGAAAAACTAATGGATGGATTGGATATTTACAGAGAAAATGGGAGGCATACATTGCACGGACGATGCAGATCCTCAGGCTGAGTGTTGAAGGGTAGTTAAGGTCCAGATGGGCTTTGCTGCCACAGCAGCTGTAAATCACAGGGCCGCCGCTGCTATCAGGAGCTCGCTGGGAGCTCTGCAAGGTGAGAGCATTGACAACAGCCATTAGAGAGAATGAAACCCGGAGAGCGGGGCTGAGGGGCAAATGGCAGCCATCCAGCTGATCCTCGTATGGAGCAGATGCAGCAAAAGTGGAGCCGTTTCTTAATCACCTGTAGTAATAATAAAATAGCTTTCTGTTTAGACTGAAAGTTTGTTGCTATACCGCAATGCTGCTATGTTCTTTTTGTACCAGTTCTTTGCAGTTTATCACATTTATTATTCTCTTCTCGCATTACCCTTCAGCTGCGTCCCCTCTGTGTGTTCTCATTGATTGGAAAGAGCTGTTGGAGGAGGAGGATTAAGTATGTGTGTGTGTTTGTGTGCGTGCGGGGGTGCGTGTGTGTGTGTGTGTGTTGGGTAAGAGAAGGCTGGAAGTGTGGGTGGGACAGCGGTGCTGATTGAGTGGGGCACCATAACCCAGCCTGGTCATGAATCCTGGGTGTGGCTGCGTTCATCATCCTCCGTTCGCCGCGAACATAACTCAGTCAGAATCAGGAGGAAGAGAAGAGGAGCTGCTCCGCACACCTGGGCAGAACAGCCCAACTCCTCACTGTGTCTCCACACCAGGGCGTCACTTTCTGTAGGTTTTGCTTTGGGCGGACCGCCCCCCCCCCCCCGGGGTGTTGGAACGGTTTCTGAGGCGGTCATGAAATACGGCGTCCTAAGAACCCCCGGTGAGCAGGTTGAAGCCAAGCTGTCGTCACAGAGTCACCGGACAGCCAGAGTCCTGATGGCAGATTTATAGTCCGTCTGCTTTCCGCCAAGGCACTATCATTAAAATTCCCCCCGTTCACGCAGACAAGGGAGAGAGGTTTGTGAGTCATATTATAGTTTTAATAAACACAGACACAGTTATCCTTCCTGACATTCAGCTGCTGGACCCAAAGCAAAAGCTCACATTACTTCAGTGTTGAAGTCTCTTCATTTGCCGACTTTTTGACTTAGAATTGATTTTGAAGTACTTTAAAGACTTTGGCCGGTCCTTCATGGTTTTACTCACACTAACTTGTCAGACCAGCCTGTATCTTGTTCTCAGTGTGTGGGAGAGCTTCATGTTTCATTCATGCAGGTTTCACAAATGCAGGGTTTGCCTCCTTTAGATTAGAGATTGTGGCAAAACAATAAAGTTGATTGAAATAGCAAAAATGTATGTAAGAAATGGATTAACAAAATAACGGACGTTATATAATTATAATCAAACAAACTTATTCCCGTGACAGAAACAAGCTTGAATTCAGGTCCCTGATGGGTTTCTGTTTTATTTTCTGTGAACGTTTTTCCATCAATTTTTAAGAAGGGTATAATTCATTCTTGATGGTTTTTATTTACATTGATTTAAAATGTAAATAAATTATTATTTACACAAACAGCTTTTACCATTTGAATCATATTTTGAGAGCTGGGTCTCGTTTCCTATCAGGTATAAACTTCTTCTAAATCCCAAATTTACCAAGATGTAAACGCGTTCAGCTTAACTGTATCTTTATGGTTTAGCTTTTATCTTATATTTTTAAATTGAATATGATATTTTTCCTAATTTACCCTCCGGGTGCTTTAGCTATAATTCTAGGCACCTAAATGTTTGTTGCTTGTTTCATTGTATGATGTTTTATCCTCTAAAGCACTTCGAATTGCCTTGTTGCTGAAATACTTTTGAACTTTAAACTCGAACTTAATCTTCTGTAGTATACTTTGTTTTTGCTGTCCATTGCAGACATTATGAAGCTATATAATAAAAATAAAATGGAAAGTACAGCACACATATATAGTTGTCAAATAATGCACAGAAACAAAGATGCACTTTAGACCACTTCTTACTGGCTTTATATAAAGCAAACCTGACACTAAAGCCATCAGATGACTCGTTTTGTCTCTGCTCCAAATGTGAAGCAATGGCTAGTTTGTCTCAAAAGTTGCGCCGCTGTTGTCGCTGAGTGTTTGAGGGGCTCAGAGTTGGACAGAGACCCTCTTCCTCCCCTTTCCTGAGTGTCCTGCTGTGCTCCAAGCTGTGTACTCATGTCCAGTTTCCTCGCCTGTTTCTCTCTGCTGGATGTCTTTGTACCATCCATCAGCCATGCTGTCACTTTCCACAGGCTGAGCGAAGACGGGCCAGAATGGGAGCAGGCCGAGCGCCGCGCCAACCCGCAAAATAGATCTGGTGATTCAGTTGTCAGAAAATACATTTTTGCAGTGGCAGAGAAGTTTCCATGAAAACAGTGTTTTTTATTTTTTTTTTTGCTATTTCCAAAAAATAGATCCATGTTTAATTCTTTTTTTTTTTTTTGTGTGTGTGTGTGTGTGGAAATAAAAATCTAATGTCTTAATATTCCTTACGAGATTATCAAAATTCTACCTTATTTACAACGCTGGCCACATTTATGAATTCCTCTGTTAAAGCTGCAGTAACAGAGGAATTTTTAGAAAAGTTAGTTTTTAGAAATAAATGTGTTTTTTCTTTTACACATTTCTTGAAACTGCCACCATTTTCAAACAGTAGAACATGAGACAGATAATCTGAAAACATCGACCTCCTGTCAGCGCCATGATTGACACCTGCATTAATGCTCCTCCCCCTGACCAAAAACGACCAATCAGAGGGAGGAGGAGGGTGTTTGTGCCGTCACTCATGCTTGTGTATGCTAAACACGCTAACAGTGAAGAAGCAACTTACGGCATGGCCACCGTTATTGCTGCCATAACTCTGAGTCCTTTTATACCAATTAGGTATAAAATGACATGACTCACATGGTGAAAAGCTAAACTTTTCTATTGCAACTATGCTAGGCTAAATGTTGTGTTGTTACTTCCCCACTTCTTGCTGTCACAAACTTGAGGTTTACATCTTGTTGCTGAAAACTTGAACTAACATTCACCTTCCTGAAGGACAACAAACCCAATGCATAGAACCAGAACTGCACCTGAGCAGTGTAGGTCAAAACATATTTGTTTGAATGGCCTAGTCAAAGTCAAGGCTTAAAATCAATTCAGAATCCATGACAAGTCTTGACGTTCTCTATCTAAGTCAACTGAGTGTGAATAGGTTTTTTTGCCAGTTGTTAGGAAAATCTTTTAAAAATGTTTTCAATATTGTGTTTTTGAAAACCACAATCTTGTTCTGCCTCATGCTGCGTTACTTCAATCAATCCCACATCAGAACATTAAAGTTTGTGGTTCCAAAGTGACAAAATGTGGAAAATTCAACAGCCATTAGTCATTTTGCAATGCACTATTCTATGCTTTGAAAATGGATTTCCAGGCATATCATGAAGTTGATATCTTTAAAGAAAATGATATATCATTAAGCGTGAAAGATGCGGCCACCTGTGAACAGTTTGAAAGTTCTGTCGTCTGGCATGTAATTTGCACTCCATTGTCTGAAGGTCTTTTCAGCCGCCATTAGCAGTGACATTTAAGAAGGTAGTAAGAGAGTTGCACTGGCATCCTGAGGGGCTGAAGTGGCGTGTCCTTTGTGTGCTGGTAATTATTCCGGAGGCCTAATCACTAGAGAGCTCTTTTAATCAGACTTCCATCAGTGACCAACGTAACACTCTTAATTACACCTCTGGCTGCGGCGTCGCTGAGAACTACTTCATCAGGTTTACATAACTGACAAATAAGGCATCATTCTGTAAGTTATTTTCCACATTATTAAATAATGGCAAGGGTGACTGGACCTAATCCAAGACTCAGAAAGGCAAGCGTATACAGAGGCTCTCAAGAGCACATGCCTTTTTAATAAAAATGAAACCATGACACGATGCGAATGTTTTCCACCTTTATTGGGACATTTTGTGCCAATAAAATGTTGTCGCATAAGTGTGATTGAATGGAAATGACTTTTTTATAAAGTGCCTTGAGACGTGTTGTGAACTGGTGCTTTAGAAATAAACTGAATTGAAATGCCCACATAAAAACTTTGACAAGATGTTTTTTTTTCAGATTTTACCATTTAGTGATGAGATTTTTCAGTGTAGTGTTCTATGCTTTCCAGCCACATCAATCATGAAGTTCATATCTTTCAATCAGACAGTTACAAGTTAACCGTCTAATTAACTCGTAACTGAGCTCAGCCATTATATTAGTGTACAGACTTCTATATTTATTACATTACGCCATATATTGCAGAAAAGGCACACAGGATCTAAAGGACCTTATTGTTCAAAGGTATTAGTCAGGAGAGGGGTACAAAAAAAACGCTGCTTCACACTAATACAATAAACTTTTTTTGAAGTCAATAATAGAAGTAAATGTGGGACAGTGGGAAGATTGCGATCATGTCACCATTAATGCATTGTGGTGATGGTGCAACATCACCGTCTGTGGTAACCGTTCATTAGCTGGAACAATGTTTTTGAAGTTCAGAGTGTGGAGTTTACATGTGGAAATGATTTTTTTTATAAAAGTCATTGGGGGACAACATTGAATGTGTACACCAATGTTGGTGTACACATTCAACGCTGTTGGAACTTTTTATGTTTTTTTTCATGTTTTCTCCCAGCATTAGCTTTTTTTTTTCTGTTTGATATTAAAGAAAATATGTCACATATATGGATGTGAAAGAAAGGATAGACCCTTTCCAAAAACTTCCCATTTTCAGGAAGGTGTGTAAACTTTTTGGAGCCACTATTAATCATCATCGCTCACAGTGCAGCTCACAGAAGTGGCGAGGTTGTAAAATGCATGTTCTCCATTTGATCTCACTGATCTAGTTTGTGGAGGTTTGTGGTTGATGCCACAGCTAAATGGAAAAACCACTGACTCAGTGTGAATACTTCGTAAATGACAGCATTCCACTCTTTTTTGATGGCTTTTCGCTTAACAACAATGAAGGTCACATGAAAGAGACATGGGGGTGTGCAGAGAGGGGGAGGTGCTGCTGACGCCTTCAGTTTCCCACGTTAACCTGCACTCACCTGCCTCCTGACAGCTGGGGCAGCTGGAGGAAACGAGCTGTGTAACTCTAAACCCAAACTTGCTGAGCTTGTTTTTTACAAAAATAGTCTTTGTGGGGTGTGCGAGCTTTTGTGTACCTACAAGGAGTGTGGCTTTAGTCTCTGCATGAAGTCAGTCTGAGTAGCACTAATAGAGTTTAATACTTTAACTGCAGAAATCTCAGCAGGATGGTTAATCAGGCAGCTTGTGTTACAAATCTTTTACATTGTTACTCTTAATGGAGAAATTGTAACTTTTTAGCTAAAAAAAATTAAGTATTCCTTTAAATTTAACTTCATCCAAATCAACTGAACCTTTTGGTAACACTTTGAATTATTTGGTAAATGAGACTTTAATGCAAAGTTGTCACTTTTAATGGATCTTTAACTCAACTTTTAAAGCAACTTTGCATTAAAAGTGTCATTATTTACCAAACGACACTTCATGACAACAGTCACAAAAACTCCTTCATGTTCTTGTGAGGTGTTATGTCATGTTTATGATAGTTATGTCAGTCTTATGCACACCCCTTCAAATAAAGTGTTACCTACTTTCTCAACAAAACTTTTTCATTCGAAAAGTTCGTGATGCAAGTGACACACATTTGACCCGTCTACCTAATGGGGTGGTCATATTCAGAGGTTCTAAGCTTTGTGACATGGTGCATTAGTCTGCTACGTCTAGCCGTCGGAGCACGGCAACACTGAAATCATAAAGAGACGGACACGGTCAGCAACTCTGCTAAGGGAACACAGACAAATCGATCCCGATTTCCTTTATTTTGGATCATGAGCCGATACGCGTACGAGAAATCGATTTAATCCACTGATCATATTTGCCTCCACAAAGGTCTGAAAATGTGTTCTTTACTCCAAATTCTGACCCTGTCATTAAAAAGTTTCAGTGAGCCTGGTTGAATTGCTGCCTCAGCTGCCTTCAGAACTGACAGGAGTAGCTGTTGGTGTGGTTTCTGCTGTGGCAGGCAGACCATCTGCTCCAAAGGTTTAAAGTGAGAATTTAAGGTTAACCTCATTGGTTGTTCAAGCTTCTGTTGCCTACCTATCAAACGAGTACACTGACTACAGAAAAACTCCACTTGGTCATGAACAACCAATCAGAGCCAGAAGGAAGGTAAATAGAGCTTGTGCATGTGCTGCTCACACCCTTCCCCTTGCTCTCTGCTACACTATAGCTTCTTCCCAACAGTAGCACCTGCATGAATGCTCAGGCTAGTTAGCATGGCCACATATTACAGCAGACAATATGTAATGGCAAGTTTCTCCACCCCTAGCACATTAAGCAGCACATACACAGTGGTGATTGACAGCATGAACACACTCCTGTTGGTTGGTTTTGAGTTGGATTTTTGCACATCACTATAGTAGTTCAGGGAAGACATGGAGGAGCCTGATTTTTTTCACAGATTATCTCTCATTCTGTCACTACACAGCGGCAGTTTGAACGAATATGCAAAAAGCAGACTTTTTAAAATGAAAGTTACATGCTGTAGCTCCTAGCAGATCAGAGGTTTCAGAGAATCTCATAAATCCTCTTCCTTCAACCTTCTGAAGCTAAACTTCAGCAAGCTAAACCACAGCCATGTAGTGTCTGACTTGCTTACCATGCAATTAGACCGATGTACCCAATAAAGTGGTCAGTAAGTATATGTTCAAAAGTGCAAGACCCCTTACGTTCGAGGAACTGCCATCCACACGGCACTCTGTTCTCTCACTCAGCCTCTCTCCTCAGATTCCCCCTCCCTCCTTGGTCGCTCTCTTTCTCTCCCTCAGTCTGTTGACAAACTCAAGGCTGCTCTGTCATGAACCATCGCTTTGATTTATGCCGTCTTTTCGCATCAACACTGCCTCGTGTCATCTGAGCCATGCGGTAGGTAGAGGAAGAGAGGAAGAGGGAGGTGACTGACATGCACACAAGCTCATGGACACTTCTCCTCACTCAGTAACTGCCAAGGCGCCGGTGGCAAGAGTGACCGGAGCAACTTCTGCTTTGCATCTGGGGAGGATCACTTCTTTCTACCTGTGCCGTATCTGTTGCATGGGGGTTACTTCTCAGTGCAGTTTGAGTCTCCATCGAATCGACTGAACTCTGGGAGACACCGAGGACGAACAAGAGTGCAAGGGGGAGAAAAAAAAAAAAATCAATTCTTCAGAGTCTCAGAAATTCAAGCTTACTTTTTTCTTGGTCCAAAGCTGTAATGTTTGCTCTCTCTCACATGGAGGAGGCGAGTTCGCCTTGAGTGTGACCCGCGCTCGGCCGGCAGAGACCTGACCCAGAGCAGGCGCTCCAGGCGGGAGCCGTTGAGGACATGTTGTTTTGAATCTCTCCGGACAGCTGTGCGAGGCATGACCACGCGTGGGACAGCTCCGGTCGCGGCCCTCGGCTCTCCGCTCTAGCACTGGACGAGAGCTTCAGAGGCAGACATGGTTGGCAGGCAGATACCCCTGCTTCTACTGGTGGTGGTGGCAGAGATGCTGACTGGAGGCTGCGTGCCAGCGGACAGCTCAGGGAAGCAGAAGGGAGGGCGGAGGGGGAAAGGTGACAGGAGCAGTGAGTAACTCATCTCTACGTTCACATTTTTCTTCTTCTCTTGTCTCGTGCCCCTTTCATACATTATCTCAAGTTGTGCTTCTTCACTGAACCTGTTAGTAAAGATCCCAGGAGCTTTAAACTTTACGTGCCACTTTGATTATTCCGGTTGCTGGTAAAGCCTCGGCTCATTTCTCTGTGACAGGCACCTGGATATGAGAGTGAGGTAAATCATTTATATGTGGCCAACAGCCTTGGAGTGTGTTGCCAGTTTTAAGAGGTATTAATACCCGTGTGACTGCAAATGCGCATTTCTACCTCTACGCATGACGAGGGCTGCATTTTACGCTTTATCATTGCTTTCCTCGGTACGCCTCTTCCCCGCAGCATCTATAATATGCCTGTATGAAAATCTTCCTGGGTCTCACTTGCAGTCATCAATTGTTTAGAGCAGGGTTGCAAATAGCTACTTAGAGAGATGGGGCAGCCAATTTCCTTGGCGTGAGAGCTCAGCGTTGCTCTCAGTTCATTACGTATGCTGACACATGAGTGCATGCATGACGGGAGGAGAGAGCAGCAAGCTGCGGTCGCTTCAGGATATTGTTGCTGGCTTCAGGCTTTTGGCTCCCAGCTAATGGGATTGTTTGGCATGCCGGTACTGCTTGGAGCTGAGTGATGAAGCGAAGGGGTGGGAGGGTGTCCCTTTGTGTCTGTCCCCTCTTTGGAGGTTAACAGGAGATCACTATCTTGATACTGTTCCAAGATTAAATGACTGGGATGGGGTGGAAAAGGCACTGGGGGAAACTGGGGGTAAGCCATATTCCATTCCAAGGAGACACAAGCGGCTCTCAGGGTGACATGAAAAGTGATCCGACTCATGGTTTTAGGAAGGCAATGTCACCAGAACTTTGGTGCTATGTTTAGCCACGGATATTAAAACAAGTCAAGTGAAGTATATCAATATAATACGTTTCAACAGCAAGGCAGCTTCTTCACATCATAAAGGCATCGTTCAGTCAACAGTTAGGAATAAAAGTATGTTTGGTCAATGCTCCACTTACTATTAATCAAAGGTAACTCAAGAGGTGAGTTTTTAGTCGTGATTTAAAGGCAGTTTGTGTTTCAGCTGTTTTGCAGTTTTCTGGAAATTAGTTCAGATTCGAGGAGTGCAGAAGCTGAATGCTGCTTCTCCACATTTGCTTCTGGATCTCAGGATTCAGAGCAGAACCAGAACCAGAACACCTGAGTGATCCAGGCCAGTGATACAACAGGTCTTTAATGTAAAGTCATTCAGTGATTTATGAAGAGAAATATTTTGAAACAAAGTTTTTAACACACAGCAGAAGTAACATCATCTACTCTTAACGTAACAACCAAAAAGATCAATAGATTTAATGGGAATTTAAAATAATGGACTGAGAGATATTGCATAAAACTGTGAAGTTAATGGACTATTTTCACAATAAAAATGGAGAAAATTTAAGGCTACAATTGTTTTTGCTCCCTTTGCTTTTTTACCCCTAAATGAAATCCACTGTCATTAAATGCCTTGAGAAATCATCTAATGGGTGAATAAAATTCACCTGTGTGTATAACTGAAAATTAACATGAATATAGTTGAACGATATTAGAAAAGCTTAAAATAAATCAGAAAATTCATGTGCTCGGACGGCCCAGTCAAATCCTGACGTAACTCCAATCGAGTAAATGTGGGACTGTGGATTGTGCTCAACCCATAAATACAAATCTCTCATTGTATCAGATATATTGTTTTGCTTAATTTACGACTCAGGCTTTGTTCCCACATCCATATATCCAGGTCAGTATATTCCAAACTGACCTGAGGATTCAATAGGCAGATACATAAACCACTTTCATGTTCTGTAGTTATTAATGTAAAAGCTGGTTTGCTCCTTTAGACTCAATCAGGCTTATTAGCCTTTTGTAGTTTTAAAGTTGGAGCAGAGCACCGTTTGTTTTTAGATATTGAAAATGTCTGCTGTGTTGAAATATGACCAGGCTCTCATGTTAAATTGGAAAAGTAATTTTTTATTTTTTTTTTTTACCCTCCAGTGTATTGGAATAAAAATCTGATTCGTTTTCAGGTCTGAGGGTTACCGTTCAAGTCCTGTTCAGATCATATATATACGTAGTTGTTTTCAGCATGAAGGGAGCTTCGCTTTTCACACTTCAGAAACAACCAGGAGGAGGGTCTTAACGCTGTCAATAACTCTCATGTACGTGCTGTAGCTGTGCTAATGGCAGAGATAAATTTACTGGGTCTTATCGCTATCAATTACACTTGTGTATTTGTTGCTCACACCCTCCCCTTTGCTCTCTGCTATGCTGCACCTGGTTCACCACAACAGGCCGTGCCTTGGATGCTAAGTCTAGTTAGCATTGCCACCGATAATGGCAAATAAAGTTTTTCAGTTACAGTAAATTGTTTCTGTCCCATTAGCACATTGAGCAACGTGTACACAAGTGTAATAGACAGTTCTAAGACCCTCCTCCTGGCTTTGATTGGTTGTTTCTGATTGGCAATAGTGCATTTCTGCAGGTGGCTTCAGGACCACAAGGAGGAGGCAGAGGAATCTGATGTTACAAATTACGTTTCATATTACACTGTAAGCACACAGTTTTAACAAAAATATGAAAAATTACTTTTTAATCTTTACCTGCTGCAGATTTAAGCACAAACAGACTTTATTTCCATAGAAATGTATGAATGTGGATATGTTATCAATTATGAATTTCAATTTTCTGCCTTTTCTCTAAAAGCTTTTCCCTTCCTGCCCACACGTCGCCCGCCTCACTTGTACAAGATCGTTTCACTGAAGTAGTCGGCTCAGGAGTGGGCTAGCAGTGATTTTCCCAACAGATGCTAACCGCACTCAAAATTACATCATAATTCGTCATTTATCCATGAAAAATTATAGTAGTCACACATTAAAAAAATATACGGCTGAATTTGTATGTGCAAAACCAAGTATTCGACTACAACCATTGCCCCACAGGAGGTTTTGTTTGTCCTGAACTAGCCGTGTCTCAGTGATGGATGAGGTGGATTATATGATTTACAGCTGGTTTGCTCAGGGGATTTCACATAAAAATGACCCGCTGCTCCTCATATGTAGACGTTTTACTTTTTAACAGTGTATGAAAGGGTTTTTTAATGTGCAAAATATACATTCATCTACTTTCTAGACCTTCTTATCAACACACAGGTGGCTATAGGTCTCACAGTCATCTAGCCACCTGTGTGGCACATAAACATTCACATGGTAATGTGAATATTTATGTGAATGTCCCGCAACATGTAGTTTGTGTGCTTAGCCTTTAAAACAATAACTCAACTTTTATGTCTTCTGTTTTTGTGCAGCACACAGTTACTGATAACTTATGCAATTTCTTTCGTAAGAATGAGTAGGAATATGAACTCCGACGTCCATCAGATGCCAACAGTGACACAAAAGTCAGATGTGGTTTAAAGGAAGGAATGGTTACTAATGAGCAGCATGTGGTTTGGGTCAGAGGCCAGACAGCCTTAACCACAGACAGTCAGTCATCAGAAACCCAGGCCAAACCAAGAGAAGCTCACAAGCATGTAGAACAATTATTACAGATGCCTCACTGTGTGCAAGGAATGCAGGATACTTTAAATATGCCCCATGAGTATGAGGTCTAAATCTTTTCTCATTCACTTAATCAGTGGTTAAAAATGGTGCTCAGCAGAGATAGACTGATATTTTATTTTTGCGTGTGAGTCTCAACCTTTGGCAGTTTCTCTTTTCAAGCCTCTTGGAGGTGTGATTATCTTTTTAATTAGTTGCAAATCTCAATTATCGCTTGTCACACAAGGTCAGGGATAAGACCCGGGAAGGTCAGTCAGCCAGTCATGTCAGGGGAAGAGGTGGAGAAGTAATTGGAGCACTTCAGTTCCTGTAATAATTGAAAATTCATTCCCCCCTTACTGCTTTGAAATCATCGTTCCTTAATTAATCTCTGCAGACAGAAAAACAGGTAATATTAAGTCATGTTTTTTTATGTTTCACAAATTACTGGATCTACTAATGTGCAAGGATAGTTTGGTTTGTTTTGCTTTGACTGTTCCTGCACACAAAGTTGGATACCACTTTACAATATGGCTCCCCTTACAAATGGCTAAAAAAAAGTTTAGTTATGTTAATTGATATCTAAGGTCTACATAAGTAAAAAAGTGTTGATTATCCATTTAATATGGGGAAGAAAGAAACAAAACTGACCAGTTTCTTGCCAGAATAGTGAATCAAAACTGTTTACTTGTTTACTTCACATTAAGTTTCTAAATCAAACATTTCAGATTAAGTTACTTTCCCACAATCACAACTGAGCATTTCTAACCAAAATTCTTTAGCATATAGTATCGCACTCTATTATTCCAACATAAATATTCACTACTGCCAAAAGCAGCAATATTATAATGTTGTGAAGGTTATCACAAGATAATGACTTAGTCTGAAATGCCTAATTTAACTACTCTGACCGAGAAGTATAGGGAAACATATTAGACTCACTATTTGTAAAGAAACTAGTCACCTTCATCCTTTTCTCCCTCCTTATTAATGCATAATAGACACTTGCGTGTTTATAAGTTCATTAAAAACACATCTCTAAACCATTTATGAGCCTTTTATGAAGTGGTACCAGAAGTTGCTGCACACGGCTTTTGTCGTCTCAATCTGTTGTCGCTCTTCTTCTCGGCTTGGCCTGCATGCCAGCATACCACTGTAAGCAGTAGGTAAGACAGTGCAGTTTGTGAAGCATGACGTTCTGTGACATCTATTAAATCGCTTTTGGATCACTTTTGTTTTGTTTGGTTTATATGTTTTTGAATTAAAAGCATCATATTTACAGCCTTGTAAAAGATTTCATACATTTTTCTAAAATAATTGAGCGCATGCAAATCTGGAGATTGAAGTTCAGAGCAGATTATAAGACGAATTGACCAGAAAATAGGTTGGCCTACCATCATTTATAACAACTTGCAGTGTTCAGCGTGGGGAAGTTAGTAAATCTTCATCGGTGCAGACAGAATGTCTGCACACAGCATAGCATGAGATTAAATAACGGTATCACTGGGTCGCTGCTGCTGCTACAATTGTGCTGAACCTACATCAGTTCTGTAGTTTTGGCTCATATTAGTGTGGTGCATGTTGTATCTCAGATGGACAATTTTGACTTAGTGCTGATGATCAAATTGTACATGCTGAAGTATCGTTTTCTCAGAAAGAAACACAAGGTAATTTCTTTACTTACCAAAAGCAGAGTGTCTACCAGCAGCATTAAAATGCAAGGCAGATGTCTGAAGAAACTTTCCGAAATTCTTCAGGAAAGCCGAAGCAGGGAAAATCCAAACTCATCCTCAGACAGACAGTCTGCTGAGCCGAAGCAGCAAAGCCTCACCCTCCAACCACAGCTAAAAGCTAGCCTTGCCATCCCAGACAAACATCTGCCTGGGTCTACTTTCCCCTCACTCCACTGATGAGGTGGTAATTATAGGCAAGACCTCACACCTCTGGTGAGCAGAATAACTTGATGCTGAAGTCACCCTGCCATTTCTGCTGCCATATTTCCATAATTTTGCTGACCTTCGGGTTCATAGCACTTAAAAAGGTGGAGATTTATGAGCAAGGTCAGTATGCGTCAGCGGGATTCTTGCTTTGCTTGCTTAATTGTTCAACAACTAGATTTTATTGCATGAAGCAAACATTGTGCAAATGTTTTTTTAATGCTTTTCACCCAGCCTGAAAACAAAGGAAGATTAAAAAAAAAAATTTAAAAAAATCGCCTCAGTGTTTATTTCTGTTGTGCTCTGCTGTCTGGATTGATGCAGTAGAGGCAGTTAGACCTCAGTGTGAAAACAATCCAGCTGCATCAGTTGTTGGACAGCCGTGGAGACGGTCTGATGGCAGCATCCCTTTACAGCTGGGAAAAACATTTCAGTTTTCATGCAAAAGTATTTATAGCCTGGACTGTTTTCACATTTATCAACACTGCAACACCAGCCCCTGTCAGGTTTTATTGGGATTTGACGTGACAAACACAAAGTAACACATAATCATGACAATAAGGAACGTGATCATGATGGTCCGGCTTGGTTTTGCTCTGTGATCTAAGCATGCTCTTTGTGCCTCCCGATTAGTTGGACGGTCTAGACTGTATAGGATTGCTGGACGAGTGTGACAGAGCGATGTAATATATAGTAAAGACAGCTGCAGGAACCGCAGGAGTCTGTGGCACACAGTGAGAGCAGAGAAACAGCACGATCTTCCAAAGTCCATTTGATCTGAGAAGCATTGCAGGTTGGCCAGGTTTTACAACTCAGCCTCCTCCCTGACATGTCGGCCGGGCCTCTTGGTCTTCACGATTGTAGTTAAAAGGGGGGTTATGATGTATATCACAATATATTGTTATTCCCACATTGAAAACATGCAAAAATGTTGCTCATCATACCAACTCCTCACTCCAACGCTCCTAAGAACGTTTGCAAATGGCATAATGAGGAGCATTGTTGTGATGACGTGCTGAAGAAATAGCTTCTTAAAGAGACAGAGGCCCAATTTCACGGTATTGAATTTCTGTTAAGCTATGTTTCAAATCATGTTTTTATGAAATATTTTAGGACAGTGATAATATTTGGAGAATTTTTTATGATGAAAGGTAATATAGTTACTTGGTATTGTTACTTTACAACTTGTGGTGTGAAAATGACTATGTGCCTGGAATATACCCATTAAAGTGTCTCTAAGTTATAGATACTCTCACTCTGTTTCCTCTCTCAAGCCAGTTTGTTGCAGTTGTTTTTATTCAGGGCGATCAGAGCTGTGGAGGCCGAATACAAATACATTTTTCAGACAATAAAAAAAAGCAATGTGACGACCAGGTATGTCTTTTCTTTCACGTTAGAGTTATGGGTCACTTTGTGCTCAACAGAAATTCCAGTAAAAGATGTTGAAGTTTGAGTTTTTTATATTACAAACCGTGTGAATAGTTTATAACGTTGCACAGAAACTGTTGCTGAACTTTAAAATATCACAATTCAGCATAACAGCATAACCTTGCAGTCATTGTGTTATTCAGAGCCGTAGCTTCAATTGAACAGTCTGATTCCAAATCTTTTTTCATATTCATGTATTTTAAAACTCAGACAGATTTTTGTAGCATTACCGTGAGTTGGAAATAGCAAAAGAGTTTAGAAATTGCTACAGACCACATGAAGGCACTGTTGGACATAATACCACTGACTGAGACTTTGAGAAGCATTCCCACTCCTTCACCCTATGAGCACTCTTGACTGTGTTTTGTTTTTGCCTTGATTTTTTTTTTTTTTTTTTTGCATAATTTATGGATTTGTGGTCATAGTAATTAAATTTTTAAAAGTCTCAACGTTTTGGAATTGAGATGCGCTTACATTTTCCCTGTTTTTCTACCAGTTGTGAATTTTACAATCACGCAAAAGAACCACACACCACTAACAGGTTTAGCTGAATTTAACGCGGGGCAGACCCGATGGCACGGAAAGCTGTGCGACGCCGAGACAGAAGGTGTGGAGAGTTGCACCTTGTCCCTCACTGCATTTCTCGGCTTTGTGAATTTACGACCTTCTCCTCACAGCCTCTGGCCCTCCGGTGTCTTGGCACTCCCATGCGTCATGTGACACCGCTTCTCTCCAGCCCGCAAAGTCATCAAAAGCCGGGCCTGAGGCTTTCCTCTGCGGGGTTTACCTAACACTGAAGGCATAATACTGCTTTTTGTCTGATGAAGCAATAAAAAACATTCTAATACTATAAGGAGCTCTGCTTCTTGTTGCTAAGAAGTAGACACAAAAGGTCATCTTTTTCCATTTCATTCAATTGCTGTGGCTTGACATCTACAAGGAAATTGCACATTTTCCTTCCAAGAAGCTTTTGTTGATGCAATATCCATGCAAACTGCTTTGGTTTCTTTGACATGAATGAAAAATAATTATGATTAGAGTGAGAAATGTAATATCTAGGGGGGCAGAGTAGACGCAGCACTGGTCGGAAATTCAAATGCACACATCATATGCATGAATAGCTTATTTTGGGCTGTTAATTGTTCATTTGAAGTGATCTTTATCCAGGGTGGAATAATAGCACAACATGAATACATTTAAGGTGCACAAATTTGAAATAATTGTGTGTGTTTTTTATTGCACTCCACATACACGTTAAATAATATATATAAATATTTACCCAGCAATGTTCAGTGAAACAACACACTTTTATGTTGCCAGGGACAACCAGCAGGAAGAGAAACAAATGAAGATTTTAAGGAATATTATCTCAGTCAGAAAACATGGAGAGACCTAATTGAATGTGTTTTCCAACCTGATAGAGCCGTAGACCTAGTTTGGTTGGGGACTAAACTTGTCGCATTTTCAGTTAGTGCAGTTCGCTTTCACACTGCAATACTGTCAAACGAACCAAACCCTTTGAATAACCTGTTCTCCCTCTCTTCTGTGGAGGAGCTGCACCAAGAGACATTGGAAAAGAACAACATGAAAAGTTTTAAAGAACACACTGAGCGCAACTTCTTTCTTCACAAAATGCAAAAAAGGTAGTAGTGTCAGATTTTAGTAACTGCAGGATTTCTCTTTAGTCTTAGGTAAAAAGACAATTTCTTTGGGTTATGACCATGCAGAATTCCCTGAATTATTATCCACTTCCTGCTTGTGGAACCGTCTTCGGTCCACTTGATATTCACATTTGCAATCGAACCCCATCAGCATTCACTTCAACCGAACTGAGACCTTGGTTTTTAGGCGGACCAGAGCTTGCTTTTTTGGTCCGTGTCAGAGTTTGATTGCACATTCACACCTCACCAAACTGACTAAAGTTGGATTAAAGCAGACTGACAGTGCTGGAGTGATTGCACACTAAGTAACTCTCATCGGTCTCACTTTATTTTTTTGGTGAAGCAGCTCCAAGATAAGTGGTAAATCAAAAATAAATGAATCTGCTGCATGTTAACAAATAAAGTTATGATAATTAAGAAGATATGCCTTGCAAGCAAGACAGCCCAGCATAAAAATGTAAGTAAATTGATTAATCAGTAGCAGAACTGACAGCTGTATGTAACAATATTCAAATAATTGTTGTTAATAAATGTTAATAATACAAAGAGTTCACATTCAGACCTTTTGTTCAGTGTGTGCAGCAGGGCAGCCATCATAACGCCACTCAGATGTTTGACCAGTCAACTTATCATTAATCTTGAAATAATTTATAATGGATTGATTTTGGGTTCTGACCCGTTTTTTTTTTATTTTTATTTTTTAGCATAATTCACAACTTTGACAGGGCTGGATGTGGGGCCATTCCAGGCTTCTTTTCTCCATTCAGAGATTGCTTTGTGTCTAGTTATGTGTGAACACCCAGCTGTGTCCAGCTTTCACCCATTTAGCAGCTGCACATTATGCTCAGGCTTACAGTTGTTTATTGTTTGAACTGTGCTGCTTTCCTTGTCTGCCTCAGTCTGTCTAAGTTCATAATAATAATAATAATAATAAACTTGCAGCACTCTGGAGGCATACACCGGTATTTCTAGAATCTTCCAATTTATGAACCTTTGAGGTTGGTGTGTTGTTCTTAAACATTAGGACTGATTTTCCTTGGCAGGAGCGTAACGACTTGGATCAAATCTCTGACTGTCAGAAGCAACTGGGTGTTCCCAAAAAAACATATCAGCACTGGTTTGGAAGAATTACATTGTGCTTCCTGAATGGCCACCCCAGAGCCCTGACCTCAATCCAAATGAAATTTTGCAGACAATCTTTAAAAAGCCCTCAAAGTAGTCAATCCAATTCTGATGGGAGGAGTAGTCAAATATCCACCTAATTCTTTTTTTTTTACATTTTGGTTATTTGATCTTTTTTTTTCCTTGGAAAAGAAAATGTTTTACAGTTTTTCCTTTTTAAAAAAAATCAGCATTTATGTTCATGACAAGTGCATATAAAATTCCTACCGTTGCTGCATATGTGCCTGCTTGATCCTTAATTGTAGAAATTCTCCAGGTATTTTTCTGCAAATGTGTAATGAAACACTGTGAACCTCTTACAGCCTGTAATTATGTCGTCATCTAATCGCCATGGGGCGAGTTCTCAGGTGGAAACAAGCTATGATTTAATGAGGTAATGGTTTGATGAATTGCAGAAAAAAGGAATATTGTAGGTGTTTTTGAGGACATCATTTTATGTTGCGCAACATAATTTAACTCCCTCCTTTTGCGGGAAGATGTACATTTTTTTTGTTTGTTTTTTTTGCGCTTTTCCATTTACATCAACACTCCAGAACACCGATTTGAATTCCACAGGCTTAACCTGTCAGGCACAGCGGACAATCTGTTATGACATAGTAAATCTTAATCCAGACTTCATCTTTAAGCATTTTGACTCGAACACTTGCCTCAGGTGAAATGTCTGCATTTTCCTCCCGCGAGACCATTTTGCTTATGACAACCTAATGAATTTCCTCTCTTGACGTTTTAACAGATCGTTTGTCTTTCTTTTTACACTGCACGACTTTCCTATCAGTGCCAACGGCTCTCCGTCAAGACTATGAATGGGTCTAATCTCGTATGGCTTAAAAACTACTTCTCCTAAATTCCTTTCCAATGACCAATGTGATGTTTGAAACTGTGATCCCTTGGATTTAACGACCAAAGAGCGGTGGAGACGCTTGAAAACTGTCCAATGAGACGTAGACCAAAATCAAACCCCTTCCACACTACGACTAACTCCTACATCTGCAACAAGTTACTACAAAACGAGCGAGACCTTTCGTGTTAGTCATTGCGGTCTCACCGACTCTTTTGCATATCTCTCGACGACAGCAACCAGAATCGCGACTCTGCTACCAAATCTGCTCGTGCTTTATCTGATTTTAGAGTCTGCAGAGACGCTGGCTGCATGCCTGCAGAGCTCTTACCGCTCGTCTTCACGGGCTCTATTTTCATGTCTCCTAATCAGAACTCGGCCCACTAAGCGTAAGTCGGTTTATCTGCGTTCTGTCATTGGACTGTGAATGCTTTAGCAAATTAGCATACCCGTTTCTCTCTGATGAGCAGCGATCCGTGATGGAACGAGTGTTTACCCATACAGGCGGGAACGTCAGGCTGCTGACAACAGATAGCGCTCGTTGTTTGTTCACTTTGCCGAGCTTCAGATCGGATGGCGACTGAACTGTAACAGCGGCAATCACGGGCAAATTTAAAATAATCCTCACTTTGAAGGTACCACTTGGGCTTCTGTGTGTGAGATAGGCAATACTACAAGGTACATGATGAAGAAAAAGTGCCAAGCAATGTTCTTCAATAGCTAAGGTGAGGTAATTGCATGTCAGCAGTAGCAGGTATTCAGGAAGCATTGTTCCAGAGCATGAAGCATCATTCTGTTTCCTCACCTTGTTTTCACCGTAATGCAGCCAGGAACAGATTAATAGGCGTGCTGAAAGGTCTGTCATAACATCAAAGTTTGATCGTTTGCTCCGTTTTGATCTTTAATTAAAAAGTCCCATCAATTACCTTGTCATGAAATAATGCTACAAACAGCCGCAAGGCATTCGCATTATCTAAGGCCAGTGGCAAACAGGGAGTTATAAACAGTCATTAAAGGAGTGTTGTCACGAATTTCCCAGGCACGTAGTGACAACTGAGTCAGTTGTTACTAAAATGCTGTACATATGTAAAAAGCTAAAAAATTTGTGTCAATTGACAACGGTAAATCTTACCATCAATTTCTTTGTCAATTTAATGGTGAAACTGGACCTCTGTCTCTTTAAGAATCTCCTCCTCTTTTTTTTTTTGTGAGGAGTCATAAACTATTTATGGAAAGAGCTACAGCAACCCTGTGCTTCATGAGAGCACATATTAAAACAGAGTTCAACTAATATTTTAAAGTCATCATCCAAGGAAAAGGTTAACATGGCAAGCATCACAAAAAAAACTCTCTGTGTGTATTTCCAAGAGAACGTACATCCTGACAGTGACACATTGGAAACTTATAACATTAAAAAAAAAAGGAGCAACTTTGTTTTCTTCAGGTTCAGCCTTATCAGTAGGTGCTGAAAGTATCGCTCTCTCTTGCTCAGTTGCAGACATTTAATCACAGACATGTCTCAACTTCAAATTTCCACTTTTCTTTTACATTTCTACTTTCATCTCTGTTGCCATAGACTTAATTTTTAGGGACCTTATTGATACAAGAAGTAGATACGGTTCCTTTACTGATTAGAAACACATCAAATGGCTCAAGCTCTCTTGTTCTAGTCAACGGGCTCTTTATATGTGCATCTTCACTTGAATTTGAACTTCATACTTCTGCTTAAAAACTCACCTTTACAAACGGCTGGAATTTTTGTCCAAAATGCCTGAGTAGACTTTGTGATCTTTGATTTTCACTGAATTTTTTTTGTTTAGTGCACATGCCTAATAGAGAAAGTAAAATAGAATGAACAGGTTACCTCTAACTTGGCATTATTATTCTTTAACATTGATATAACTTGCTTTCTACTTTACATTTTGTTTCCTCAAAATTCAAGTGCCAGCAGCCATCACCGACTCTAACAGCCTGCGTGAATATCATGACTCTTGTGTGAAACATTTGGAAGAAGCAGATTTCAGAGCAAGAGGAAGTCAGAGAAGGTCAGGAGTTGAACGGCTGCAGGGCTGAGGACTTAGACAATCTGGCTCTGAGTCACGACTCTAATCACCAGGTACAGAAGCAAACCTTGACACAACAAACAAGTAAGCTAACTACTAGCAGAACTTGCTTATAACCGTTTAATACAACCGAATTTCAGAAATCTTGAAGTGACATTTCAGAAAAATCCATAACTTATTTGAATCTTTGCTTTACTTTTTCAAATTTTCTTAAACAATACATTTATTTAGAAAAATTAGAATTAAAAAAAAAAACAGTATAAACCTATAATGTACCATACCTTCATCGCTGCGAAAAAATCATTTTTGGTTTTGAAGTAAGACAAATTGATTTTGCCTTTAAAATAAGCCAAAACTATCTTACAAGCATTTTTTTTTGAATTACAATTGTTATTTTTTAAATAATAATTAGCTTTTTTTTATCATCTCTTTACTTTTTTGGTTTGGTTCTTTAGCATTATGTCATCAGCATATTGGCGATCGGTACCGATGCTCGTACGAGATGGCTTGTTTCGAAACAAACATGAGAGGCTGAGTTCTGAGTGAATATTAAAACACATGTTACATGATGAAAAGCTGTAGAAACATCACATGATTGGAAACTCCACTCCGCAGCTCTCAGTGGGGATAAAACTGCGCTGAAAGCAGCTGCGGTAGTCACGGCGCGAGCTGCTTACACGGCAGTGACAGACTGCACAGAAATTCACTCGAGCAACCATGCAATATTTAGCGCCCTCACAGCCAATCGGCACGATTTGTCCTGAAGCTGTCTCAGTGTTTTTCTTTTTGTGGTTGGCTGCTGATCTCCCTCCAAGCGGATCCATCAGCATGCAAATTGACACTTTTTTTCCTCGTCCACCCGTCACCCCACCAACCCCTTTGAACATTTGCACTTTTATTTAACCATAAAAACCAATCAACCTTTCAAAAATGAATCGCATTCCAACCCCTGAGGAATGACGTACCTGTGTTTACTGTGGGTTTTGTAACCAACGAGATGATGTTTGGGAAGAGATTAAACACACACAAGTGCAACGTAGCTGTCAACAGCAGAATCTGTTCACTCACAAATTGGCAAGTCTGATCAAACTGAAGAACTGTTTATTATTTCACTGATTATCCCTCCAGCTGGAGTTATGAAACTTTGACTGGAAAAGGACATCAGAGGATTATGTGAAATATAAAAGCTGTTGGTAACACTTTGTATTTCAGTTCACACTGGAGAACTGACTGTCTAAATATGGCGCTTTGTCAGACCAGGCTAAAATGAAGCCTTGACAATGAAAACATGACAACTGGAATGGACTGAAGAGTATTCCTCTGTAAAGCTTATGGAAACTTCTAAAAAACAATGGTTTGCAGTGTAAAGGTGTCCCATAACGCAGATTTTGGAATAGATCCAATCGCTGTTACCAATACTTTTTATTAGGTTTGATATATTATCAAACTTCTGACTTTTAGAATTCCTTGTAGTTTTTTTCTTTGGATTATTTTGTTCACATCTAAAACAATATTTTGAGAAACTTTATGTACAAAATACCTGAATAACCTGTTAGCATGATTTGTTTCCATTTTTCTTTTTAAGTCTTTTAAAAAATATAAATTGATCATCATTAATCAAAATAAAAGTCTTTTTTGTGGTAGTTGAGAGTTGAATACAAAAAAAAAAAAAATCAAGATAAAATCTGAAGCCAAGGTGTTGATCTTACAACGCTAATACCCATTCGATTCTGATATCGACTTAGTACCGATACTGTCAATATTTTGGATTGATTAGCAGTAATGTTTGAATATTTACATTTAAATAATTACGTACATTTATTTATTTAGATGTGTGCCACACCTCCATCTATATTCTCTGCCTCACGTTTTGCTGACAATCATGTGATTCACCGTAAGTCAAAGTTTTGGAAAAACGTAGAAGCGAGCGATATCATCTCATTGTTTTTACCAGTATTGTGCAAAATGTTTCTTCAAGAAGCAGATAAAATGAAATGTATCCTAACACAAACAGCGGATAGGAGCGATTTGCACTTATTTTTTCATTTGAGTTCCTGTTATTCTCTCTGCAGCCATAAAAACAAAACATTTTTAAATCATCCTTTCAATTATCCCAGAACTTAAGGCCCTAACCTGATGACTGTGAGAATTACTTTGCAATTCTGTTTTTCCGTTGCTGTGTGGATGTTAATAGAATGTATAAATATTTATGACTTAGATTTATGTTTGTCAAGTACACTCTATCCTCACTGACGTAGCAGTGACCGTGTGTGTAAATTAAGATCTAAATATCACGCATGAATTCTGTCTGTTAGCACTAAAGATGTTAGGTTGGATTTATTTTAGAGGTTACAGACACAACCAAGATTTTAAGCTTCGTCTTTGTGCCACTTCATGTACTATTCGGAGGACTGAATAAAACCCCATTAGTCATGCAAGGAAAAAAATTTATAAAAAAAGAACGTAATCAAAATGTAAATGAATGCAATGGAGTTATGAAGCTGACCCTCCAATCTGTTCCATTTTTGTCTTTCCCACACAATGCTAAAGTGTGAAGCATTCAATTCTCTTTGCGAGTCTTACAGTTTTTGTGTAGAGGTGAAAATAGTCAATGAAAGATCTAAAATTGTTTATTCTGAGTAAGCACTCCTGCTTGTTGTTTTCCTCTTGACGGCAGATTGCAAAACTGGTGTTAAATGAGCACATTTTCCAGGAAATCAATTCTCTCTGGATCTCTGGAAATGCTCAAGGTCTCTCGCCTCCTGATCAGAGAGTGTGAAAGGACGCTTGTCCTGCAGCGAATAATCGGATGGATTTGTTAACAGGCTCTGGCGTCTGTATCCCCAATGTCACCATTTCAGACTCATCCATCTTCTTTATGTGCCGCCTGGGTTACGGTGATGTTGCCTTTAACAAGATTACAACGAAACAACCAAACCTCGTCGTATTCTCCTTTCATATCCTAAACATTAATTACTACATAATCAATAATTGTTTTTTGTTTTGTTTTTTGTTCGTTTTATCTTACCAGATTCAACCTGT
This sequence comes from Poeciliopsis turrubarensis, assembly GCA_010277015.1. Taxonomy (NCBI): domain Eukaryota; kingdom Metazoa; phylum Chordata; class Actinopteri; order Cyprinodontiformes; family Poeciliidae; genus Poeciliopsis; species Poeciliopsis turrubarensis. The sequence goes on from VMRN01000056.1 coordinate 366,536, forward strand.
TAATTGCTTGCTCGGTTTAGACAGTCTCAGTTTCTCCAAAAAGCCACTTTCAACCTGATCTCAATGCTGTACACTTTAAAAACAGAGCGCACTGTGAATTTTTCTGTGACAAAAGAAAGACTCATGATTGGTGGGGTGAGGGGGTTGAGGGGTCCGAGACTCTCTCATGTCTGAGGGGAGGCTCTGGGGAGCAGGAGGACAAAGAATGGGCCCAGGCCTGCTATTGTATCGCCTATATAAGTAGTCAGTTATTTGCACATGTGTCACACTAATTAACCAGCAGAGGACCCTGATGTTGGGCGAGTTCTTGAGGCTGGAGAGGAAATATTGAGGTAACACTGTGGTCCTTGGTTGTCCTGATGCCCCCGGGGCAGCTGGGTACGCCACCTGTTAATGAACTCTGAAGTGGTCTCTAATTGGCCCGCTGACTGTAGACCACCCAGGGAAATCAGAGTTCACATGAAGACAGCTGATGAGGCTGCTGTGCAAACAGTATACATTTCTTCTGAAAAAAAAAAAAAAAAATTCTCTTGATAAAGTGTTTAATAAATCACAAAGTACAAGGAAAATTTGAGGAAATGTTGGAAAATGTCATAATTTTTCTCACATACATACAGTTTCTAACTGGGTAAAGACCAGGCCCTTGTTCTACTCCTCACTTCGGCTGTAGACAAACGATAGCTTGCTGGAGGAGTGTTGAAGTTTGACATTTTACCTGATCGCTAACATTAACAGTGGAATGTATGTAAGCTATTAATGTTAAATCAATATTTGGAAACGTTGCCAACACGGACTGAATGGCTGAGTTTCCTTTCTACCGCAACAATAGTAGCAGTATTCTTAAATGCTGCTTTTGTCTGTTGATTGCCCTGGGATTTCTCCCATTGAGCCGGAGAAAAGTAGAAATCCCAGACCAAACTCTGAAGGGAGATGAGAATCAAGTGGAACTGCATTGGAAGGCAATGAACAGGCGAAACTTTTTTTTTAGACAATTTGATAAAAATAAGAAATGAGAAAAATCAAATAGAAATGATGCTGGAAGCAACTAACCAAAAAGCAAATCAAACTTTTCCTTTTATTGCTACATATTGTTGAATTTTATTTTACCAAATATGTTGTCTGTTTTTGTCCCAACAAACTACAAACACTAATTCCACTGACAAACGGTTCTATTGAGCGATTGGTGTCAGAAGGTGAATCTCTTTGTTGATGTGCATGTCTGTATTAAAGATCTCAAGCATGCTACCATCTCATGTGTGAACCATCACATTGTTCATGTGTCATACTCATTAAAGGAATAGTTCACAAATCTTAGGAGGTTGTGACTAAAGCTGGCAATATTTAACCTGCTGTAGATAAAGTAACTTTTTCAGTCCCTTCATTTGGTATAAATTCAGATTAGCTCGTTGCTGAAGCTCCTATTTCCTCTTTTAAGATTTGGTTTGCTTTCGTCTTGGCCTCTCTCTGGCTAATTGTTAGCTTCAGTTTAGGACAAGCTGATTTGGATTCAAATATTTATGTCCCAAGGGAAGGATTTACCAGAGGTAATGTACTATTGTTAGCTGCTCATAACCTTCTCAGGAAAGATCCTGAGCTATTCCTGCATGCATATCTGTGTGATTCTCAGTCTCTGGTCTCCTGCAGTGATGCCAGTCAGATACTGCTCTGTGGGTAAACAGATTATATGAGAAGAGCTGGATAATAAGTTTTGCTCGACATGCAGCCGTTTTAATGTCAGTTTAATTGCAGCACTACAGGCACACAGACAGCATAATCACAGCATGGGAGATGTTTTTTGGGTGGGGGGGAGCTTTTTACTATTATTACTGTTTTTATGTTGTCTTTGTGCTTAAGAGAACCTGCTCCACTCTTGCTGTCAATTTTCTAATGTTGGCAGGAGCCAGTAAAATGACAGGTCACCTTCCTCTTCACACTTTAGCGATCTGAAGTGCTCTCCATTGAACAATTCTGTCTGGCCGTCTGCTGCTTGTCCACAGCAAGGCCAGATCTCATTTAGGAAATAGATACTTCCGACAGACTGCCAGTCACTCAGCCGAAGGGCCTAGCTGATTAAGATTCCTCTTATCTCCCCGCCCTAACCGCCCAGCCCCATATTAACCCGCTGTCAGTGGTACACAATGAGAACGGGCACGGCTCAGTCTGATTTATTTCACGCGGAGCCATCATAAGGGCACAGTTGGCCTCCTGTGTCCTCGATGAGTAGCACACGCCCAGACCCTCGTGGCCTTTTCTTTATCGCCCCCGGGCCCCTCCTCACCGTCCCGCCCTCACACCGCCTGTCTGACACACTCAACCTGTCAATCTGAAGGCAGCGCATGCACAGAGATAAAGGTGGAATCAAAAGGAACTGATTAGCAATTAACGCCAGATCGGTGTATTTGCATTGTGAATGCATACACAGTGCGTGTGCGTGCGTAAAGATTGGCACTGTCAATCACGTAGAGTGTGTTCTGACTCCCACTCCCCCCTCGCCTCGTCCTGTCTGCGTGCTCCTTTGGGGTACAGCCACTTCTGGCTATTGATATGGTTGAGATGACTCTGTTTAACACTCAGAGTCCCACACAAGATCAACTCAGGACAAGCTCACGCTGAGCACAGAGAAAGGACCACATACACACTTTAGTCTGAAGGATTCATATGTGTAAACTGATTGAAAAGCTGAAGGATTGCAGACGTGGGGTTTTTTTTTTGTTGTTGTTGTTTTTTTTTTTTTTTTCCTGGAGATGTGTATGTTTGGATACCAGAAACTGGCTTTACTAAAACGGAGCCTGGTACTTTTGAGCATGTTTGCCGTCTGCCTCCATGGAAACGTGGGACTGGAGGTTTTGGCCGCGGGTGTGGAGAGTGGGCAGAATGCATCCAGTTTTTCAGTCCCTGTGGTGTTATTGTTGACAGAGACTGGAGTCGCTCAGGACGGTGCCGGCGAAGGGGCAACAGCGGCTCCTGCCTCCGAAACTGAAGACGACAACTCTTTGGGCTACACAGGTACTGCTGCTGCTTTGCTTGATGTTCAAAGAAAACAGGAAGCCCTGAAATGTGTTTCAGTTTGTTGCTTCGCTTTTTGTAAGAAACACACTAAATCACAGCAATGTTTGAGCTTAGATAATATAAACTAAATGTGCGTCGCGGTTTTCTACACAGGGTTAGGGTTAGATTTTCTGTTCAACCCCTAGTAAAACTTTTATTTAATTTGATACAACTGAAATTGTTAAATGGAGTTGCTGTAATGAATTAAACATTTTGCATTCATTATGATAATCAGTGATTGGCACAGCTAGCTAAAAAAGTTAGTTGCGCTAACCTGAGCACTACGCCGAGTGTTTACCAGAAGCTAACGATAAAGCGCTAACTTCAATTCAAATTTTCCATTGAAGGACCAGGACTCTTAATTTAATTTTAACAATATATTTTACATGTATTTTATTTAATTACTGTATGTTTCTTGTTTGGAATAAAGTTATTGGGAAAAAAAAGACACAACGTGAGGAGAGGAAACGAAACTGCTGCATAAACCTTCTTCACCCACTTCGCAGTAGCAACATGAATATAAATATTTAAGTTATTTACGAGTTTAGTCAAAAACCAAATCTTCAACACAGAAGTTGAACAGCAAAGTAAATGAATGCCTTAGAATTTATCCTGAAAAGCTGACTTAGGGAAGGCTAAGTGCGCTAAACATTTTCAAAGTTAGCTTAAAAAAAACAGTTTTTTATGTTATGCTATGTGTTGCAGTGAAGATGTTGAAGCTTTAAGAGGTAAGCATTTCTTATATTATGTTCAAATAAATGGTAAATTGGAAGCACACATTGTGTGATAAGTTCATTTCAGTCTGTTGCCGCTTCTTACGCGTCTTTGTTCTTGTAAATATATTTTGGGAAAACTAGTGGTTCAGTGGATGTTTTTATGTCACACACCAAAGCTCTGTTGTGAACAGTTTAGCAGAAAACAGTTTTACCCAAATGAATCACTGGCACACATTGTGAACATATCCTGATGCTTTGAACTTTTACACGTTTGATCATATTACAACCACATCAATTTTATCTGGCAAACACAAAGTAGCACATAATTAAAAACTAAAGGAAAATGATATATGTGACTTTTTGTGGCATTTATCATCTTCAGTTCCTCATTTCCCGTTGATTGTACCCATTGAAAACAACCACCTTCACAAGCTAACAAACAGTGAATAAAGTCCAGCTGTTGTGTGAAGGCCTGAAGTGTTTGATACAGAAAATGAAGACCAAGGAACACAACACACAGTCAAAGCTGTGGAGACTTTTGAAGCTCTGTTAGATTTAAAATGCCATCTCAAGCTTTGACCGCAGTAGCTAATGTTTAATCTAGAATCTCAAAATGGAAATTGAATGCACAACCTGAAATCCACCCAGACAAGCCAGGTTAGGAGAGCATTGATCAGAAATAAGCCCATGGGAACTCTGGAGGAGCTGCAGCTCAAATCGGAGACTCTGTCGCATGGACAGTTAGAAGTGCCTCGCCGCACAAATCTGTGTGACTTATATGAAAGTGTTAGTTGAAAGGAAGTGCTAAGACATGCTGTTTGCATTTTGCCACAACTCCCCATAGCAGACACGGCCAACACGCTGAAGTAGATGTCCTCCTCAGATGAAACAATCTGGGGGAAAAAACTTGTCAGAGGCTTTAGAAGACTTGAGACGGAAAGAGAGAAAGAGAGACTTCAAAAGACTTTCAGCTGTAATTGCAATGAAAAGTAATAGAACAAAGTCTTGTTCCGGGCTTTTGAATACAAAAGCTGGCAACAGTTTTCAGACTTTCATTCATAAAACATTGACAACTCCTTCCTCTGTATAATTCTGTATTACTTTGTGTGTGTCTATCGTATGAAGTTATTTGAAATACATTGAAGTTTGTGCTTGCAATGTGACAAAAACTATGATTGATATATAGTTTTTTATTTTTTTTTTGCAAGGCACTTTTGTGTTTCATTCTAGTCTTAAAAGGTCTAGAAAAAAAGTGTCAAATTCAAGGTCGGGGGCCAAAATCTGTCCTTTTAAAGTTTTCTATGTGGCCCTCTGGACTCCAAATTACATGAATAAGTCCCTCCAGGTTTTCACAATTATGTCAAATTTACACAAAATCAACAAATTCACACATTTTTAAAGTGCTTTATAAATAAAATTGACATTAACATTTGTTTTTCTAATTCTTTCTGGAAATGTTTCTCAAAACTGGCCAAAAACAGTTTTGCCTCAGCCTTACTTGATGTGAAGTTACAGTCAGTGTCCAATAGGACGATTAATAAAATGTCACGTTGAAATCATACAGTAGCACAAACATCGTAAAAATTCCTTACAAATATTTCTAAATTAGCACCACGAAATCTTGTGTTTTGATTAGAAAACCCACAAAAACAATCACGAAATCCCAGATGGACTGACAAGTGTGAAAAGATGTTCAATAATATTTCATCTGAAGACACGCTTACTCAATGCTGAAACAAACCGATATTTATTGATATGTTTATTGGGTTTTATCAATACATTCTGGCACAACCGCCCCTTTAAGAACATTCAGACTTTTGATATGGCCCAAAATGAAAATGAGTTTCACACCCCTCAGACATCTCCCATTTCTTTTGCATTAGTAACAGCAGGGACTGAGGAATGTGTAAAAAATTCTGCATCTGGCTTAGGTCTGTGAAGTTCTCACTTTTTGAAAGTGCTAATTTCTAGAAGAGCTTAGCGCTTCTGCAGATGTGTCTCTGAAAAACAACGAGGGCGAGTCGGGATGTTGGAAACAGGTTGTCACCCTGAAGAATCACTGGCATACATTAACGTGAGCACAAAGGACCTGGGTCTGCAGACGGCTGCGGATGACATGTGTTTTCATCGAGAGCTTCTGGCCTCTTTCCATCACAATGAAAGGGGAAGGTGTTTTACCACAATGAGGAAGCCCACCACACCCCAAGGTGATTTACGGGACCTCACACTGCCTCCGACAGACAGAGGCAATCTAAATTGCCTCTCAGAGCACATACAAGGGCCAGTTTTTTTTGTGTAATTGCTTGACAGCATCAAAAGTAAAAAAAAAAAACAACAAAAAAAAACACATCTCCTGCTACTGTAATTTCACAACATCCAGCAATTCGTGCTGCCAATAGAAAGCCTAATTTAATGTTAACCCTTAAAAGTAAAAAATACAGATGAATTCAAATATTCTTTATTTTCTGCAACTGTAGATATAAGTGGCAGCCTAATTCCTCATATCTCTATTATTAACCAACAACAGATCCAGCTTCTCTAAGTCATGTAACACATTTTGTCAATGTCACTCAAATTTAATTTCTGGCTTTTAAAGTGTTCCTGTTTTTCCACTCACAGCTTCAGTCCTTTTATTAAAAAAAAAAAAAAAGAAAAGAAAAAACCTTGAATGAGGTTTTTAGGATCAAAACATCATTTCTGACTTAATGCCCTCATGTTCATTTTAAGAACCATAAATTTGTCCACTGCACGGTGCCAAGAGTTCACCTCTAATCTGGCCATTTAATCCCATCTGTGCAAGAAAATGAAGGCAATCGACCCGGCCCGGTCAGTGAATTGGAAATGAGACTAATGCGCCCTAATACATTTGGCCTGCGTCTGATAGGCCGATGTGCTCTGCTGCCAGAGGCTCCATTTGTAGGAGGACGACTCGCTTGTTGGAATGTGCTGGTAATCCTGACAGCTGACAGTTAAATCGTTCAGGTCTCCTCAATTTTATTCGGTTTGTGTCCTTCATGGTTCAAGGTTTTACATCTATAAAACGATTCTTCTCTCCTGCACGACTTCTTCTTGTGTTCTTGCTAATCTGGCATTGTTTTTATCAGACATCCACTGATCTAACGTTTTTATTATTTATATATATATATACATATATATATATATAATAACGATCTATTATATTTATTCGACATTATATTTGGAGTTCATAATTGCAGTTTCTGAATCATTTGAAAGAAGAGACGTTTTTTTTAATGTTCAGCCTGTTGTTTTGGTCAGCTTCAGTTTCTTTGTTATGTATTTTACTTTGGCTATTCTTCTCCTTTTTGAACTCACTGAACTAAAGTTGTTTTTACATATTTGACCATGCTTGTGAAGATGTTGGAGTATTTAAATGTGCTGTTCTGATGTGCAATTAAGCATATTTAGGTCTGCATTTAAAATAATTTTTTTTTTCTTTTAATCTAAATGTTTTAAATCAATTTAGTTTTTTTTCTTGGGGTCGGTCTCAGCTAATACAAACCTTCTTGTGTCTTAATCAAAAGTTTAATTCTAAAACTAAAAAAGTCCGGCTAAGTTTTGGGGGAAAAAATCTTGTAATTGTTTTATACCACTCATTTGGGACTAATACAGCCCACAGCAAATGTTATCACGCTGACCTAAAGTTTGCACTTCACACCGACTCCGAGCCAGCTCATAATTGTTTCCCAGTATCAAAGCGCTCTGCGCAGAACTTCCCATTCATAATAAATGAGAGTGACCCATGTGAAGCGCGGCGGATTAGCGAGCCCTGCTCACATTTTTAAACTTTGCTAGCTGTCTCTTGGCAGGCAGGCAGGGAGGGCGGCAGGCGGGGGGAGACAGCTCTTTGGTTCTTCCGCCTCGACATGAAAGGCCGAGTATTACTTCAGAGAGCACATCAGCGCCTGTATCCTCCCTCTCCTCTGACAGCTACCATCGCGCATGTGACACATCACAAAGGCACGGCAACTTCAGAGCAGCGGCTCTATTTGTCAGGCTACGGAGATAAGAATATAGGGAGGAAGAGAGGGAAGCAAAGGTTGGCGCACTGTCATCTCGGATTGGCTCCAGAATAGACGGGGTCCAGACTGGTACGAGCTGGATCAGAACGAGGGATGTGCAAAGGAGTGGAAGAAAATCAAGATTTATTGTAAGAGACCAGGAAGTGTCAAAGACATCGCTCAGTGTCGGGTCGTGTGGTTTTTTGGGGGGTTTTTTTTGGGTAAGAATAAAAGAGAGAACGTTGGTAATACCACTTCTGAACTGAAGAACATAGACCCTTTAGAAAAGCTTTATGTCACTTTTTCACATTTTTTCTGGCCACATTTTGCCGTATCTATAGGTGAAAGTGTCTTATGATATGCCTTTAGCCGACCCAAGTGAAGTTGGCCCTCCCTCCTTCTTCAAATTAAATGAAATTGGTGCGAAACGTTTGTCCTGGTTTGCGCGGCAAAAATTTCCGTTTGTCCTGCTGTCATTTTCAAGCTGAAAAAAAAATTCCAGAGGACACCAGAGAACAACCTGCTGCCACCTCAGATTAACAAAATCCAACTAATGATATAAATTAATTTGTTTGTGCCGCTGTCATTTTACACATGATGTTTCCAGAGGTCATCAAAGGTCAATCAGCCATTGCACATTTACAAAATCAAACGGGACATGGAGTCAATCAGCTGTGCAATATTTGTGCTGGTTTGTGTTGCTATCATTTTAAAGATAATAAATGTTTCCAGAGGTCATCAAAGGTCAACGAGTTTATAAAATTTACTAAATCCTCCCCCAATATTAACATAGCCAAATAAACTTGATATAAATTAACTGTCATAGGTTTATAATGGTTTGTGCAGCTAAACAATTTCTGGTGCACCTGATTGACACCAAAATTGTTTATTTTTGTAAATGTGTGGGAGGCTGGTTGACCTTTGATAACTTCTGTAAATGTTTAAAGCAATAGCGATAAATACTACATTTTTGAAGATGAGGGGGCTAACTTCACTTCACTCAGCTCTTTAACTTGAAAGTTTCACCAGTTCATCAGCGAAATGGCTCCAACGCCCTCTGACTGAAAAGAAAGTGTGTGTGTGGGAGTTTGTGTGCGGGGGCGTTGTCCTCCCGAGAAGGCAAATCTCCGCCCAGGTTTCTTCTAGTTTTGCGCGTTTTCAGTTTAATCCTGACACCTGTGAACAAACCTCTTCTGTTCACGTCCTCGCCGGAATATTTCCCTGGCACATTTCCAGGGCTAACTTTGTTTGTATCCATTACAGATCTCTGACCTCATTCTACTTTGATTCCTGCAGGCTAAACAGCCTAATTCTCCCCTCTGTGGAATCCTGTGCAGTCATGTTGCCTCTGTGGCCTAAAAAGCAGCTCAGATTTTGTGTCTTAGTCATCGTTCAAACTGCAGCAACATTGAGAAAACATTTAATATGAGCCTCAAACATTAATATTTGGTTTGACTGCCTTCAACTTTGACTCTGGCACACATTTGATGTAGCATTGATTTGATGCCATAGCAAATATCACAAGATTTATTTTTGTCCAGTTTTGCATTCAATTCAAGGTCTGGTGTTGATGATGGGAGAATCCCAAAGATTCTCATGCAGTGGCCGATCCATGTGTGAAAATGACGTCTCACACCTTCTGAATCACTCGTCCACTATTTTCAGCCTGGTGAAGGTTGACATTGTCATCTCGGAATATCCCCGTGTCCTCAGGGGAGAAACAATCCATTGATGGAATAACCTGGTCCTCAGGTACACAGCTGACCTCATAATGTTGCTGAACTTTGACCTTGCCAACTGTGTTATAGCAAACACGAGGTATCGTGTGTATATCACTTCATCTGCCTCTTTACCCTCTTCCATCTGTCTGGAAGACGGTAAGTCTGGACCACATGACCTTCTTATGTCACTTTAGAGTCCAGTCTTTATGCTCCTTTTGAAAATTGCATCCCTTTTTCCGAGTTAGCCTCAATTGATTAGTTTTCTTTTAGGGAACCAGCTGATTCGTCCCTTGACTGGTCCGTCGAGTGTGGAAATATTCTTACTTTGTCTATTAAATATAGCCATGAGTTTGTCTGTTGTTTTTCTTCAATTCGATTTCACCATCAGTGGTCACAGATCATAGTCATTCAGGTATGAACACACTATAAATGCAGCACTGCTGTTACATATTTTGTATTGTCTTCGCATTATTGGGCTTTCCTGTTTTGAGGTCTGGCGATGAGGCAATTGTCTTTTTAGCGTTGACAGGGTTATCATGAACGAGATTGAGAGCTCTGTTCTCCCATTATCCGTTGCTATCATCGCTAGGCCCTTACGTGTGGCCTTGAGTCTCTCCCTGCTGAAAACCAATTTCCTTGACAGCGTCAGTCTTATTTATGTCGCCCCAAAGACGGAACGCTAGCTCTGCGATACATCTTCATGTTACGCATTTCATCTGCTTGGTCTTTGGGTTGAGAAAGAAAAAAATAACAGTAATGATTGAGGAAGTAAAAAAAGTTCCTGCACTTTAATCCGGATGCGGTCTTACACATCATCTCCGTGTAGCTACAGGGTTCAAATCCCACAGCAACAGCAGAGAACGAGCCCAAGATTTGCCTTGAGGAGAGATTCACTGGAGACACACTTAGATGTAACTATGGCCTACATAATGCTTCCTTCCAGCTTTAGCTTCGCAGAGGTCAGTGGAGGATTCTTTTTCCACTTTCCAATTTCTTTTCATCTCCCTGATCTGCCCTGCTTTACTGTGGCCATACTCAAATGAGCGGCTCTGTTGGCCATTCTTGTCGGGTCGGCAACGGAAGCGATGTGGTGAAGAGCCACTGGAGCAGAGGGTAAGGCTTGAGACGCTTCAGATTACAATGACTGTGTGCCGAGAATTCAATTAGAATGTTCAGACTCACATCTCCAGTGTCCTCATGGTAATAGGGAGGACTAGCGGATACAGTTTGGCTAAGTGCTAATAATCAGCTGCTCTTGCCCTGTCAAACACTCAGCTTCGTAGTGAAAGAGCTTGTGGTTTTCTTTGTGAATGAGTTTTAAAGTTTTCTGTTTAACATCGGAGGAATTATTTATTCAAATGAAGATTTATTCATATTTCCATTGAACTACCTATGAGAAAGGATTTTATGTATCATTAGCCTCACCACACCAAATAATACAATTATGCGGGGCTGTGTCTAAAGTTTTAGTTTTGCTTGATCTACTACTGTATTTTTTCTAAATAATCTACTATTTATAGCTGTTTTTCCCCTCATAATGCCATTTTGTATTAAAATTGTATTATATTATATCTCAGGAGATAATAGTTAAGTCAGAGTGGAACGCTAAAGCAAAACGAAAAATAAATCATTACCACACCAAGAGCTGATTTTTCCTTATACCTGCAAAGTCTTCTAAACTCTACATATTTTCTCACTGGTGTTTCTTCCAACTGCTGATTTACATCCGCTCCCTTGCACAGATGCCTTGGCCGTCAGATCGTTTAGTTATCTTTATGAGCAAACACATAAAAATCCCCTGTAAGCTCACTAACAAACCCTCCCTGTTCAAATGACTGTAATAACTGTCAGCCAAAACTGATGGCTCGATGATCTGTGAAACCATTGCTTGTTTTATTGCTGATAATATGATTCATGCACAGACATGTTTTATGTAAAGTTCTGCCTGAGCCAGGGTTAGGTCTGTTTGTCTAAGTTTCTGTGCTGAAAAGAGGGGAGTGGAGGCTCCACTTTACTTTTCCTCTGCTCAGGATCTTCAAAGAGATTAGCCTCTAATGTTGGCTTTGAAGTGCCACTCCACTGCAGTTTTTATATTGTATTGCTTTATAGTTCACTGAAATGATCATAACAGGAATATTCTAAGAGTTCAGTTAGTTTCCATAGTAACGGTAAGTGCCTTTGCCCATTAGCAGGTGGAATCAAACACAACAATTGCAAGACCCCGACTCTGTTAACTGAGCCTTGGTCCAGATGGAACTTAAGGCTATTATTTTGTTTGTATGAGGTATTAGTTCACATTTTATATGGATTTCTGATTCAATAAACGAAATATCTACACTTACTAATAGAAAAAAAGGTTTAATTCTGGTGGATCTGTGGCACAAATAACGATGAGCGTTGTTCTGATGGCATGCTGAATGAGCAGGAGCTTCTTAAAGAGACAGAAGTCCAATTTCAAGATATCACATTGCCAAGTCAAATTTCTTTGAAGTTATTTTTGATATATACAGCATCTTTTTAACAGTTGAAGGTAGCTTGTGTTATAAAATGGCGCTATATGCCCGGAAAATGCATAAATACCGGCCCTTTAAGGGATACAAGAATTGTGCTGTCAAAAAAGGACAAATAAGACAAATCCTAGTTATTTTTGGCTTTGTCTAAATATCGTCACATAATATGCTATAGCTTGTATGCTAGTTTTTGTATATCTTTAAAATGATCATTTGAATTCAGTGGAGACTAGAAATATTGGTTATTGTTAATAAGTGTGGAAAATCAAGTTCAATGGCAGATACACAAGAACTTCCCAAACAATCCAACAAATAATAATAATAATGATAATAATAATAATAATAATAATAATAATAATAATAATAATAATAATAATAATAATAATAATAGAAATTATTATCCTTACTACCAATATTATTTCCAAAATATAAACCCAAGTTTTCTTTTGTTGGCTAAGTTACCAAAAACTATGCAATTGGAAAATCTATATTGTTTAAAATATTCCTTACAGGTTATATTTCTTTCAGCAATAATAATTTGCAAAAGCTATTTCCTAAAGGAGAATCACAGCCTCAGAGTCTTTTTTTTTCTGTTCCATAGTTTGTTGGGAGTCTGATTATGCGCAGTGTGTTGTTGATTAAAACAACCACAGCATCTGGTTTGAACACAAACACGCAAAGAAAGTTGCACAATTTTCCACAGTGACATTTCACTGTTCAGAACTTTGTTCTTCAACTAGTTTCATTTAGACTTAAAAGTTTTCTTTTATTCATTGTTCAGCTTGTGTGTTGCTTAATGACTGACCAAAAACTGATGATTGGCTGTTAGCATGTAAAATCAGGTTCTAATGAAGAAGCACTTTAGTCTTCATCCTAAATGCCTGCAGATTTCTACAGAAATAGCAAATTCCTGTGGCTTTCTGCAGAAAAAGTGTATATTTTGTATCTTTCCATATGGCGCATAACCTCCCCTCAGGACTGTTCAAACAGAAGCAACTAATAAACCTTCTATTGTCTGCCAGAGTGCAGAACACTGATGCTAAACTCCTGAATGTCTGCTGCTGCAAGGATTCCAACATCTGACTGCAGTTTGATGTTCCTGCCAGGATGTTACGTGATAGGATGGTTATTTTAATCAGCCTCCACAGGCCATGTCGAGCCTGACGCTAAACAGATGCTAATGTGAGGCCCATTAAAAGACACAGGGAGAGAGGGGATTCAGCATGCGCAAGCAGGCGGAACAGCAACAGCCTGTTTATCGCTCCGAACTTCAGGCATCCTGCGAAGCGCCCCGGCTTTCTTTATTCTTTCTACCCCTTCCCTTCCCTCTCCGTCACTCCCTCGCCCCGAAACGCTCTGTTTTTACTGCCGCCGTGCGATGCAGCCGGGCGTTCCCTGAAGAGTTTGTTGAACTTTCTTTAACTTTATTGTCAATCATGAAAGCTAAGCGGGAAAGGTTATTGTGGGGAAACAGATTCTCACACTCGTGTTTACGTTTTGTAGCTTATTGCTTTGCATTTTGCCGTGTATTGGGGCCCCCGGGCGTGCTCCGCTTAATAGCTCCAACCCCGTTTTTTATGAAAACTTACTTGGGATGTTCAAGTAGGCATGTGAACTTTACAAAGTGGTTTTTAGCAGAAACAAGGTCACAAAGAACAATAAAAAACAAGAGTAAAATAAAAAAAAAATTCAAGTCTAATAAGATTGTTTTATTAGGTTTTATTGGCTCTAGTGGCTTTTACTTGAGGCTGGTTAGAGAGGAAAGCAGGTAATGGCAGAGGGAGAAGACATGCAGCAAGGTCTTCAGACCAGGACTTGAACCTGTGATCTCTGAAACAAAGACTGAAGTCTCCATGTGTGTGTTGTGCTTACCCACTGTGCCACCACAGCACCTTGAGCTGCTTTTTAAAAATTCATAAGAACGCTTTCTTATGAATTCGGGTTAACTGTTGTTACTGTCACATTTTGAAGTGGGCGGCACATTGTATGAACGGGAGGTTCAAGGACTTCTCTCACATGCATTAATGAGTCAAAGCAACACTGTGGTATGCTTTTTGATATAATGCAGAAAAAGTTTATTTTGCATCATACTTCCCATATAAGGAAAGGTAGCTGTCTTAGAGAATGAAGTTCTGTCAGAAAACTAGGAAGACAATAATATTAAGACAGATACCGGCTCAACACTTTTAAACTGTCAAGCAAATTCTGAATCCACCATGCAGAAGACACTCCTAGGACTAAGTCAAACCGTTTCAGGCTGTTTTAGATGGCATTTAAATCTCAATACAGAGCCTGGATATGATGAAGATCCATCCTTCAACAGGGCAGTGTCAGTGAAATATTTTTTAAATGACTGAAAAGATTAACAAATGTCTAAACTACCTGAGAATGTCAATTACATTTTAACAAATAATGTACTTATTTTTTTTTATAAGAGCCGTAAAGTATCCAGTGAAGCTTGCAACAAGATTATTGATATAAAAGTTAACTTTTTTTGAAAAGCTTTTTCGCCTGAGTCTTTGTTTGTTCTGAGTTTGAATTGTATGTGTTCTGTGGATAGTGGGCTCTGACTGCTGCTTTTTCTGGGGCTCTCATGTATAGCTGAGGAGGCAGGCTAATTGTCCACCGCGGACAGGAACTGTCAGGTTGTTCGACAGCTACTGAGGTTTCTGTCATAGATGCTCTAAAAATATGACAAGACTCCACTTAGTGCTCGCTGAGTTGTGTCAGGGTCCAAATGTGACGGGCTTTAGCTTGACAGTTGTTTAGCAGATTCACTCCCTTTTTTTTTTTGACAGTCAGCGCTTAAGTTTTTGATGTCATATTCATGACAGTTATTTATTAACCTTATTCATCACCGATATAGTAATTTGTTTGATGCTGACAAGATTGAGTCGTGACTGCAGATGTTGAGCTTGAACCGGCGGTGGAGTTGTGGTTTGTTCTCCATGAAATATCCAACATTTTCCTTTAAAAAGACACAGTGTAAATATGTCTAGTAGCCTAGTTGTAAACGGTTTAAGTAGATTGAATAATATATGCTTTTTACATTTCTACAGGCAGCAGTACACTGGGTACTGATGCAGCGCAACACTGACGATAATCCCTATACAATCCAATATTATAACAGAAATACCATACAGTTATAAGAATGAGAAAAATCTAACTCAAGACTTGGAAATAGGAGGAATAGGAAAGTTGGCTACTGAAAGCCACACGCAGAACCTTAACCCATTACTATAAAGTAACTGGATTATTCCAATTAAATCAGAAGTAAAGATGAATAACTATTGATTCAGTGATGTCCAGCTCCGACCCTTAACCATCAGTTCCTCTTTCTAAATCATGTAAGCAGTTTTATTATGCCAGTGGCTTTCAAATCAGCCGAGTCAAGAACATAGGTCGTTTTAACCAGATGTATATTTGCGTACCATTTTAGCAGTTTATTTGTGTATTTATTTAATTGCAGTAACTCTTAGCTTGTGTGAACATCTTGTAACAGACTGGCAACATTTTCAAATGGTAAGAGGTTGTAGTAAAATTAAAAGGAGTTGGAGGGAAAGAACTTGTCCTGAGTTTAAAGTCTCTAAATGGAGCTCTAACAATCTGCTCTCTGTCCAAGGTGACGCATGTGGGAATGTCAAAAAAAAAAAAAAAAAAAAAAAAGACAAAATAAATTAAAGCCGCAAGCGGCGTCGGGCGGCCCTCGCAGCCAAGCGCCGCTCAGGCCTATTGGCCACCGCGGGGGTACTACCAACCGCTGGCCTCCAACCACCACAGAAGCTCTCACGCAGTTTACAGCACCTCCACTCGCACGGAACCGCAGAAGCCGTTGCGCAGTTTCCGCGCCCATCCACCAGGCAATACTCATTGATGTGTTCGGCTGCTCCCTGACGACGCACCAAAAATGTGGTGCAGATCTTTGCATTTAGCGAGTAGATATAGCTGGTGTTTTAACCTAGGGGGCGCAGTTGGTTCAAATTACATCTAAGTGCTGTTTTGCTCTTGAGAGGTCAACAAAGGTCATACATATCCAGTTTGGTGCCAGTCGGATCATCCATGTGCGATTTACAGCCGATCTTATGCACATGGCGAAGGACTTCAGTTCGTCATTTCTACACCCCAATGCAGTTCGGTCAGCAGCCAACATTAACAGAGTTCATCATCTTATTGTTTTATGTCCGTTTTCACATGATGAAACCCAAATAAATGATAGAATAAGAGTAAAATAAACAGCAGAAAAAACAGGTTACTCCCTGTTAAAAGTGGGCGGGACGAGGGTGATTTCATCAAGTCACCATGGAAATCTCTTCAGGACTGTTCTATAGAGACATAGGAAGTCTGGTGCACCTGTCATCTTGCATTTGGAAGTTATTTAATGTTGATGTTTCATGGCAAATACTCAAAGTTTTACACTAAGCCACGCCCATGTGCGTTGATGTAAACTACATCTGAGATCTAAATGCAATGCAACTTTAACCTTATCCTAAAATGAGTCAGGAAAATGGTAAATATTTGTGCGGTAAAGCTAACAATGATGTAGAGGGTCGCACAGGGTTAACTTGGTGAATTTCATGCTGTCAGACGCGTACTTCAATAACTTCCACGCCGCTTTCTTTGTTGTTGTTATCAATTTATTCCATAGATTAACTGCAATACTTCAGACTTTAACTGGCACATGTTTACCAGGCTAAACTATATAATGGTGCCAACAATAAATGACATTTATCAAGGTCAACAGAAATTATGACCCTCCTCCAGCGCACCCGTTTCCTCCTACATACTAAACCAGCGCGTCAGTATGGCTCTCATTCATACATAAGTGAAAGTCATGCCCAACTACGACACACCCATTAGCCAAGTGCCACAGCTTTGAGCTCCTCCCACATCAGTAATGCTCATTTAGATTAATTTTCTCTTACCGTAAAGTTGA